>JAGDQP010015570.1:0-42403 GCA_022664845.1 Lepisma saccharinum
GAGAGTCATTCTGCGTTTTTTATTAGTCTAACGGCTTTCTTTTGCAATGTTGAAAGGCGCTTTTCATTATAATCGCTGAGATTCGCATACCAGGATTCAATACAGTATGATAGGTGTCGGTATATGAAGGCATAGCTTTTTTATATTTTCCGGAAACATGTTAGCAAGTTCTTGCAATATTCCAACGTGAAGTGGGTGCTGTAAACGCTTGGGGATTTAAATACAGTACGTAAAGCACGAATTCCTAGCTGCCTAGCGTGGCGTATTGGTAGAACGCTTGCTCACGAAAATAAAAACTTGGGTTCAATGCCCGGCGGGCGGGCAAGGTTTGTTTATCTGTTTTTTTCTTAAAAAATATTTTTAAAATTTTTAATTTATTATTAACAATTCCCTTCTTGCATTTTCAAGTTTTTAAAAGTGCAGTTTTGTAAAAAAAAAAAAGTTGATATTGTTTTCTTCTTCTTGTTTTAAAATATATATTTTCTAAGTTCAAATTTATTATTAATAACAAATATTAATAATTCTTTACACTTTCGTTTCTTTCCTTCAAAATACATTTCTAACTGTTTGTTCAAACCTGACCTTACCAAACTTCCGCTAACCCATGTTTACTGAAAATGCAACTTGGAGGAGGAGCAAAGACCTGGGTTAGCTGTGGGTGTACGCAAATATGCTACATTGCGTATGCCCACCACTGACCGGGGTCTTCGCCCACATAAGGCTCACGCCACCCAGCTCCCTTCGGACGTACCGTGCCCCGGTGCACACTTTGCAGGCGAGACCTACTTTATGTATATATATATATATATATATATATATATATATATATATATATTGTGGGGATTGCGACGTTTAAATTATAAATATGAACATATTAAAATATATATTGAAAGAAAAGAGAAGAAGAATATTGCCCCAGCCGGGATTCGAGCTCGGGTTTTTTATTTAGTAAGCCAGCATTTTACAGCGTTTTTATTTAGAATCTAAACAATTTAACAAAATTTTAAAAGAACATAAATCATTACAAAAGAAGCAATCAATATTCATAACATGAAACTATGCACAATGCAAAGCCAAATAAAATATCTCAAACCATAATATAACATTGTCTATAAACTAAAATTAACATAGGGGAATAAATGCTCGAATCACTTTAATATATAGTTTGATCATAGTGACCCAATAATCGATTTTTGCTTTTAATTCTTAACTCGGGAAAGCGAAGCTTCAGTTGATAAATATATAATTCTTCAGTGAGCCTTAGAGATGTATCCACCACAAATGCAATTGTGTGTACAGTTAGCCATAGAAGAATTCTCTTTTTTGCTCGTGGAAAAACATTAAACCTAGGAGGAAAAATCCATTCCTTCAGTCCCTTATCCGGTTGGCTGTATCTGGTAATACGCTTAACAATTTGAATATATTTGTCCCAAACATATCTATTGGGATTACAATTAAACATTTTGTGTGGAAAGTTCTCTACTTGCATACAGGTGGAACGAAGATTAGAAATTGCATGTCGTCGCTGATAGAGAATTTTATTATGAGGAATGATGCCATGTAAATACTGATTACCTAAGTTAAAAATGTTGAGTTAGTAACAAAAAGGCTCAGGTTTTGAAAATTATCACTAAAGTTATAATTACACTGGGACTGAGTTGCAGGGATATGATTTAATTGAGATATCAGATAATCGTAAATCTCCTTGACTCATCAAAACTCCTGTGAAATACGAGCAACCATACCATAGGTCATATCTATTATTTCGCGAAGCTCTTAACCAGATCTATCACGTATTAGTAAACAGAAGAAGACACACCAACATAATGGATATTAGGTTGTGCAGAGGAGTGGAAGGTGACACCGACCATCAACTAGTGATCACAAAAGTAACGGATAATTTATGCATCGCGAACAGAGAAAGCAAGAGGTCAAAACAACTGAAATTCGGAGTTAAACAATTAAATAATCCGAGCACAAAAGCAGATTACCAACTCGAACTCTCAAATAGGTTCGAAACCCTAGACGACTCGAGTAATAATGATGATATTAATAATGAAATTAATGTAAGGAAGATGTGGGAGGCAATTCGTGAAACAATTAAGAGCGCAGAGTAGGAACGTGTAGGTGAGAAGAAACAACAGAAAAACAAACCTTGGTTTGATGAAGAATGCCTTAAGCTTCATGAGGAACGAAAACAAGCAAGGTATCGATGGCTACGTAATAAAAGCGAAGCAAATACCAACAACAACACAATAACGTGAAACGCCACACTCTCGTTCAGAAACAGAAAAAACGAGAATATCTGACGCAGAAGATTCAGGAGATAGAGGAACACGGGAAGACAAATAACATATGAGATTTATACAAAGGGGTAAACTCGTTAAGAAAAGGTTACCAGCCGAGGTTAGAAATAACTAGAAATGAACGTGGAGATCTTCAGACGGATCCAAATAAAATTGTCGATGGGTGGAACAGTTATTTCGACAAACTTCTTAATGTACACAACGGGGAACAAACAGAGGAATATGAAATCCATACTGCAGAACCGTGGATTCCCGAACCTAGTGAGATCGAGATCGAAATGTCGGTAAAGAAATTGAAAATTTTTAAATCACCAGGAATAGACAATATTCCAGTCTAATTAATTAAAGCAGGAGGAACTTCACTAACCAAGGAACTACATACATAGATAAGTGCTATATGGAGAAAGGAGGAGCTACCAAAGGAATGGAAAACCTGAATAATAGTTCCGATTTACAAAAAAAGGCGATAAATCGGAGTGCAATAATTACCGTGGAATCTCGTTAGTTCCAACCTGTTACAAGGTATTAAGTAATATTCTGTTAACACGTCTAAGTGTATACGTAGATGAAATAATTGGAGATCACCAATGTGGGTTTAGAAGAAACAGATCCACGTTTGGACCAGATTTTTGACTTGAGACAAACTTTGGAGAAGAAATGGGAATACAGTGGGACGGTTAATCAGCTATTCATTGATTTTAAGAAAGCATATGATTCTATCAAAAGGGAAAAGTTATACAGTATCCTGATACGATTTGGAATTCCGAAAAAATTGGAACAGTTTCAAAATATGTCAGATAGTTTCAAGATTTGCAACGGATTGGAACAAGGCGATACCTTGTCATAACTACTGTTTAACTTTGAGTTAGAATACGCTATTTCAAAAATTAAACGGGAAAAAAGGGACTATCATTGAATGTTTTGAATCAACTGTTTGTATACCCGGATGATGTAGATTTAATAGGGGACGATATAGATGCACTACAAAGCAACACCGATGTCTTGGTAGAAGCGTGCGATGAGATAGGTCTACAGGTAAACATAGATAAAACAAAATACATGATAGCAAGCCGAAACACAGGAAATGAAGGGAAGAAAAACATAATTATGGATGAGATCATAGAGAAAGTAAACAAATTTAAATACTTGGGAGCATATGTAACAAGCAAAATATTTTACGATTGCGAAATTTGGAGTACGACCCTAGCAGATGAACATAAATTACGTGTATTTGTAAATAAGCTTTTGAGAAAGATATATGTACCGGAACGCGACGAGATAACTGGAAAGTGGGCGAGACTGCATAATGATCTCCACGGACTGTACGAGACACCAGATGTTGTAAAAATGTTGAAATCGCAATGACTAAGGTGAGCAGTCCATGTAGCTTGGATGGGTGAAAACGAAGATTATATTCCATCCTGGTTGGAAGGCGGGAGGTAGGAGACCGTTGGGAAGACCGAGACGTTGTTGGGAGGACAATATTAGAAGAGATCTTCGAGAAGTAGGTGTTCGTGATGAAAACTGGCTTGATATTGCCCAGCATAGAATACAATGACAAACGTTTGTTACTGCGGGGATGAACTAGCGAGGTACATAAGCAATAGAGTTAGTTAATAAACTGTTTTCGTAGGTATGCAATATTAGAAGATGTATTTAATCTGACACCCCACCTGTTGCATTATAGCAATAACGTTATCATATTACCCGTTTGTAATTTTTTGGTAAGATGAAAGTAATATTGTCAACGTGGATTATATGGAGTATCATGGTTAGTAGATTGAGTAAAGGAAAAATCATTATGTCCAATTTTGCAAGAAAATAACTGAATGAAACATACATGGACGTATTGTTTATGGGTCTGATTCCCTCCAAATTCAGAGCTTTGGGCAGAATTAGTATAATTTAAAGCATAATTATGTACATTTAATTTACATTTCACGCTCAGACACACTTTGGACTCCCCCAAAAACACGTGAATCCTCATAAACAAACTTCTGGATGAGTGTCTGCCCAAAAACATACATTACCTTGGTACACGCGAACATTTACAGGTAAGATCAACTTTTGTCAAGATACCAGAAGATGAACGAAATTTCAAAGTAGGCTATTGTAGTTACTCAGTTCAAGAGCTAGAAACAGGTTTTCATCATTTCATGTATACACGACATGTTTTCTTTCCTTTTTCAGAGGACTGAAACTCAGTAAATTAACCGATCACTTAGTATTGCCACGAGACGAGATTTCAGGCAATATTGGCTCGTCTCCTGCAAAGCGTGTGTCGTTTCGAAGGGTTCTGTCTCGTCTCGTCTCGTTTTGTCTCGTAAAAGAATGCAGCATATCATGCCAATAAAAGTAACATGTAGGAGATTGCACCATGCTGAACAAGGTATAACAGTCATTGCCCAGACTGAAGGTGTAGAACACGGTGCCGGGTGTGTGTGTCCCCCAAACAAAAACTGGAATAATACAGTAGATATACCAATACTGTTTTGGGCACTTCGTACACAATACATATGTGTCAGTCCATGTAAAATCGTCCAGCTTTCAAATGAATATTTTAAGTGTTTATATCCCATATATTAGAATAGTGCAAAACGGGTATTATTTTATTTTTATATCAATCTGTTAATTAATGGCAGCCAGTTTTGTGTTGCGGCGTGTGTTAGCAGACGTTTACAGAAAATGTAGTATATGCGGACTCGTTTATCATAGGACATTCAAACAAAAACCGTTCTTTCCTTTTTAACCCGCTTGATAATTTTGGTTCTCTGCTTGAAAAATCTAAAACGTAATCGAGCTGGTCAAACTGGTATCCAAATAGATGATTATTGAAATAGAAACTGTTCCAGTCTTCAGGACGCTTTTTCTCCCGGAAGAGATTGAATATCAAAGTTGATTTTTGTGCACTATTAACATATCAAAGTACCTTGAATGTTGATATATGCTTCGTTATTTTTTTAATGAATTGCATTTTGTTCATATTGAAGGCTTAATATTTCTGGTGAAACAAAAAAATATAATTTCTTCACAGGTTATACATTTATGTCAAAGAAACTACGGTAAAAATGTGAACTTTGATATTTGAATTTGAAGAGAGCTACAAATTTGGTGTAAATTGGGGTGAATAAAGTTCGTGTGCGCTATGGTATGAATATTGGAGATTCTTATCTCTGGTGGGAGACCAGATACAAGTATATTTTTTCACACCTTAGGCACTTATGTCAGGAGACACTACGGTATAAACTTCAACTTTGATATTGGAGTGAATTTGAAAGAAGGATATTTGAGTGCGAGCTTTGGTTAATGTAATATTACCACCAGAATGCCCAAGAACGATATGAATACGTAAAGTAGATCCTAAAATGTCCTTGTAAGAGAGCTCATTTTGTTTATATATCCAATGTTCAGTTGGCAACGTGGCTACTCCGCGTGATCCTTTTTCATTGCGTTATGCAACCAAGCCTTTGGAAAAATGTTACCACTTTTCCATGTGTGTCGGAAGCGCTTATACAGCTGTCTGTATCTATTAATACTCAAACATTTCAATTATCATTACAATAGAAAAATTATAATTCTGATAGTAATAAAGAATACTTCTTTTAAAAACCATTCTTTCTTCGAGTTACTAAAGCATGCACGAGCATTATTCATCTCTGATTTGCTAATTTATAATCCCTGATAAATTCTGGAATAATTAGCTTTTATCTGGTCTTCCATCAGATAAGGATCTTCAATGTTAATATCAAAGTGTGCCCAAGCATCATTCAACAAACTGAAAATTTGTATTTATGGCCTTCAGGCATCTAAGACTCAGGGAGAAACGATACCGGAAGGAGTTGGCAAGGCCTAAGACTCAATGGGTAAAGAATGCCTGAAGGCGTTGGCAGTGGCGGCCATTCATTTCGAAAGAGGTCATGAAAACCTTACCTCAGCAGCAACCACCCCCTTTAGGTTGACCCACTCCAAGAAGACAGTGTATTTTCAAATGCTGTATTTCTAGGCAGTCTTTAATTTTAGAAAGGAAACGTATTATTTTTAAGGGTCACAAAATTTATTCACAGCAGAGAGAAACGAACAAAAAAAAAAACTAAAATAGCTAGAGGTACACTGATTGGTACATTCGTTGCGTTTAAGCGTACATCATAGTTCGTAATACTAATACTTTTGTTAGTAAAGCGAACATAAAAATGTGAGTGGACACCGGACTGAATTGGCGCTGTATAACACACAACGTCGACCAGTTAGATACGTAGCAAAGGTGAATTTTAGGAGTACTCAACTTTGTAGCATTTCACATATCAGTGTCACTAAAGAATCAGTTTTGTCGTAATCAATATCCTTTAAGGAGCAAACATGTTAACCACTTTTTCATAATCAATGGAGGTGACCCTATTCGCTGGCAGTTATTGGCAAGACGTTTATTCGGTCCCTCCTATTCCCGCTGTAGATATGAAATTAGTTGCAACTTAGAAAGTGACCTCTCAGTGGATACATTCGTTATTGGCAAGCGCCAGAAAACTACACAACATAATTAAAGTTTAGGAAAACAGTTTTCAGTTTTAATTGCACAATATTTTGGCAACCCTTGGAAAGGCTGCCAACACTGAAAGATTTATATTTCCTCAAATGTTATGTGATGGGACATCATCATAAGAACGGGTAAAAATCCAATTACATCTGAAATTTTTAAAAAAGAAACAAATTACCATACGTAAATTATATTAAAAGTCAGGGTGCAGCAAGTACTCAAAAATATGTTCAATATGCAACGGTCGTTGTTCAAAGGCGTTAAATACATTGTATGTTTCTGCCCAAAATTATGTACACATACACAAATTCTCACTCACTGTTTAAATAAACAAAGAATTAGGAAAGACACTACGCGTACCTGTAGGAAGAGCTATGTAAAATAGAAAAATAAACTGTTCATGAGCAGTCAATAATATATTGAGGTAGAAGTTCAATGAATTAATCTGATCTATATAATGAATTATCAATATTTAGAAAGTGGTTCTAATATTTTGAACCAAAGTTCATTTTGTGTTGGCAGACATGTCCAAATCTACAACCGACTTATTTTTTTCTGTGAAGATTGGCTAGGTAGATCAACTCTTTTTCTTCTGGCTTCTTACAGTTCGGAAATATGGTTGGCCTACCTATCTTCACAGCGAAAGAAAAGTAGAATATAGATTTGGAAGTGGACAGAGAAAAGAGTGTAATCTCATGTTGATGGACTCATCCTGTCGAGTATTTGAGGAAATGTAAATCTTCCATCATTGGCAGCCTGCTCAAGAATTGTTAATACATCGCAAGCTAAAACTTAAAACTATTTTCCCAAACTGCATTATGTTCTGAAGATTATTACTGTTACCAGTAACGAGTGTGTCCACTGAGAGGTAATTTTATAATCTGAAATTGATTTGACATATACGATGAAGCGTCAACGATTAGAGGGTTAGTTTGTCATCGCTAGCAAATTTGACATCTTCATTCTCTACGAAAACGTAGTTGATATGTTTGCTACTCATAGGATAGTGCTCAAGAGAAATCTGAAAAAAGTTATATTCCTTTCAACCTTCATCAATGACCGAATATTTCATATAAATTGAGGTAAATGGGGGCCAGAACTAGAATCAGAATCCAGAGTAGGATGTAATGGGTTACCGCTGATGCAGAAAGCATCATTTTAATATATTCGATGCCGACACCACTGTGTTGCATACTCTCTACTATGAACATTTATTCTTGTTGAAGTACTTTGGTTCAACAATATACACAAGACAGCTTTCTGCTCATGTTTTGAAGCGCAACTTAGCTTGATGAGTTTTTCTATGCTTACTTTCAATTTGTTATTCAGTTTCGACAGTGTATTCTATCTTATCATGAGTGGCCAAAATTCTGGCCAGCTATTTTATGTAGGGTGGCTGTTGCTGGTAAAAAAATAGAATGAGTCTTTTCTGTCCAATCTTTGGCTGTGTGATTGTTCCAGGATTTGAATCAATCTTGTATGAACAGTACTCTTTTTGATATCCAGTTGGAAACATTTTCTACGTGGCTTTGGATTTCGTTGGGTTTAAGTGTTCTACTCGGATACTAAGTTAACCCTAATGTTGCAGTTTGCTCTATTAAACTCTCAATGTTCTCTTTTGAACTGCTAAGCGGTCTAATGAGGGGTAAAGGATTTTCATAGTTTTTTTATACGCTTGACGTTTTCAATTCTGAGCTGTTGCTCTTCAATATTTTTAGTACCTTAGACTCCTTTGTTTTCGTGCTTACACCTCAAGTTACAGCTGTATACGCAGCATTTTTAATTTCTTGTATGAGGTTCCGCCACTCCTATATTTTGCAATTTGAACTTGGCAGACTTACTAAAGTTCTACTGGGTGGCTTCACTCGAAGTCGGTAAACTTGATAATGAGGTCAATGAAACCATTTTCATATCGTGTTAAGCATTGTCCCCTCGTAAGGTTTGAAAATAAGATCTTAACTAGCGCATATGGATTTGCGAGAAGCTCGGTGATGGTGGTCATCTTGACCGCCGTAGACTTCGCTGTCTTCTCGCTGCTATTCTTCTTTTGCATCTATCTTACTTATCTTCCTCTTTACTGTGAACAACCGACCGCAACGCCCTAATTTGAGTTTTCGCGAGAGAAAAACAAATATTTAAAAAACTGTTTTAACCGAAATCTCAATATGTCTAAAAATATATTTCTTAACAAAATTCTCTTTGCAAAAATACAAAATAAGTAGAAATCAGTCGTATGAAATAATATTTGTTTACACAACAGACATAGATAAGGTAATGCTTTTTGAAATGCGTGGTTGTTTTAGAATATGACTCTTTTATGTTACAAAATAAATTTAGAATGACTCCTTTCAGAATCTGATAAGCATAGCTACTGAAAAGGGTGGTTTCCAGGTAATTATATACATTTATAACTTGGTTGAAATTTCTCAGATAAAGTGAATTATTGCAGCAAAGTAAATTCTTATAGGAAAAATGTAATATTCTACTATAACCATAATGGATCTGAGATCAGAAATTGTCAATATAGATACGTATATTTACACATTTGAAGGTGAGAAAATAGCATACAATTAAACTACTAATCCTACATAGCTACAACTAATCTTCTTTTATAGCTTGTAAGCTTTCTGCCATTTTGCATAGAAAAATAATTATACAATTCACAATACACATTTCACATATCAGTGGCACTAAAGCATACGATTCTCCGTAAGCACTGAACTATAGGAAGCAAATATATCTATCACTTTTTCGTAATCAATGGAGATGTCCCATTCACTAGGAATTGTAATCAAACCCTCTAGTCAATCACCACCCATTGTAGATCTCAAATCAGTTTTGACTCGTTTTAATTTCGAAAATGACCTCTCAGCGGTAACACTCGTTACTGGCAACGTGACAGCAATCTTCAGAAGAGAATGAAGGTTTGGGAAAACAGTTTTCAGTTTAGACTTACAAAATATTTTGAAAAGTTTGGGTAGACTGCCAACACTGGAAGGTTTAGATATTTCCAGTTCCTCGTTATCATCCGACACACCATAATTAAAAGAATTAGGCTCTTTCTCGCTATCTATGTCCGAATCTACAATCCATTTATTTTCACTGTGAAGATTGCTAGGTAGGTCAACCGTTTTCCCAAGCGTTTCGAAACAGCAATGTATTCCTTTCTATCTTCGTCAACGTTCACTTATTTCCCATAAATTGAACTAAACGAAGTGAATGCATCTTCAGGCAAACCTTTCGGATTCTTGCGGACCTCGGAAAGACGTTTCCGTGAGAGCAAAGACAAATCTCTCAGAAGCATTAAAGTAGTAACATTATCTTCTCCTTCAAAGCGCTCCTTCATTTGTGTAATGGCCATATCAATGCTGGCATAGAATGTTTCCGCCTTGAATGAATCTTTGGGGTCCATAATTGGCTCGTCATCAGATATATCGCTGAGCATCTAATGTTTTGCAAGCGAGTATTGCACAGAGACTGAAATTCAATTTCAGTGCCCTTCATGAAATTCTCCGCGTCTGAGACGATACTACTAAAGTTATTTCGGAGATCTTTGATACTTGTCAGGTTTGTTTCAAGCATAGACATTGCAGATAAAGTCCGGACTTTGTTAATATCTTTGTGAAAGGGTCAATGATTTTAAAAATCCTAACACAAGTTGTCGCAGTTAACACAAATCTCTCCGATGTAAAATATGCAATAAACCCTCCTGCCTGGGCGCCAGCTTTGTTACCCTCTCCTACAGTATATTTAACTGTTAGCGGCCGGCGGTTTTTTCTCTGTTTCTTTCCCTTCAAGGACCTGGAATAGTTGTGATAAAATATCTTGATCACTATTCAGAAATAATAGATCGTTTTCATTTAGCCCCATTCTTCATAAAATTGTTATATTCGTGTAGGAAAAATATATCTGCCTACTTAAAATTTAAATAGTTCTAAGCCCATAATGTTCTGTTGATTTTTTTTATTCCTTTAGGCACCTAAGACTCAGGTCGAGATAGGGGAGGGGAAAGTTTTCGGGAAGATGTCGGCCAGAGCCCTATGTTGAAGGTGATATCCCTGCAATCCCTGCATTTGCCTTATGTACCTAAGCAAAAAATCTGGAAAAACCTGTCAGGATGTTCGGTCGCTGGAATCGAACCCATGACTTCTCGAATGCTACACCAACGGTCTACCACTGAGCTACGGCGGCTCGGTAAGTAATGTGCTGTTGAAAAGACTTATTAAATTATTAAGAACAATGATGATGATGATGCTGCTGATGATGAGTGTTTTGCTCGAAGGCAGCTCTTGACCTGAAGATCCCAGAACTAGGTGAACCGATGGTGGTTTATCATTGCCTTTCATCGCACGAAGATGACGTCCTAAGGACGGGAACTAAAGTTTTATGTGGATTCCAAACCACTTATGTCCCCGCTGGGAATCGAACCAGGAACACTCTGATTATACTATTAAGAACAATAGAAACAAATTTAACATCGCAACAAAAATAGATAAGAAACGCTTCTTATCGGTCACTATGGTCGGTAAGAGGAAAACTCGTGAATTCTATATACCTTACATACCTGAAGTCAGACACAATAATATGCTTAATAGATATGACTGTTCTTATTGTTTATGATATAAAGTCAAAACGGAACATTTGAAAAGCTAGAAAAAAATAATGTCGTTTGTAATAGTTTTAAGACAAAGACTTTTACTCTAAATTTAAAGACAGTCTTCTTCATTCTCAAATAACTTTTCCTTCATTTTCTAAGCTAGCCGGGGAAGCCAGTTTTTTTTCTATATAATGTCACCTTCGACAGATGGTAGAACTTAAATATTAACTTAAAGTTATCCGAAAACGAGGGATATTTTTTTTTTAAATTTTTATTTTTATATGGGCCAGTTTAGTAACTTTGGACTTCGGCCCGTCACGATTTACCTTTAGCTGTTAACTGTTAAAATCCACACCCATGACCCTTCCGGGACTCGAACCCGGGACCGTTGAGTCGATAGCCTACCGCCGCAGACCGCTCGACCACCCGGCCGGCGGATAATTTTTATGTACATTTTAATGACATACGTCTTGTTTCAATATGTGAAAATTGCCGACTACTAGTGTATGTCCGACGACCGGTGCCCATACCCTATTTTCAATTTTATAATTTTCTTTCAAAATTTATGCAGGTGTTTACACATTGGTTGTATAAATTACAGAATTAGTATTTTGTGTGTGTAATATTCATGTCACTTGCGTTCTATCCCTAATGCTGTATAATATTTTTAAATGTATCTGTAATGTTTTTTTAAAAATAAGTTAGGTGGCATTAAGTATCAACAATATATTGTTTTATTTAACAAATAAAAACGGGGATGGCATCTTGAACATATTCCCTGGCCGACAGCTTCCCGAATCCTTTCCCCTCCTTTATCCCGGCTTAAGCCTTAGATGCCTAAAGGACATAAATAAAATTAAAAATTTAACAAAAAATCATTTTTGAGAACAAAAATAATAGTTATCAAGAATGCTTTATATAAGTGATTGTTATATTAGATTATACCTTATATTGATCAATTTAATTAGAAATTGTTTGTATTTTACGTGTTGAACTTAACTAAGATGAAGTCTAATGCGAATTGTCAATTGTTTTTCTTCATAAAAAGATCGTGCGTGGCACATACAAATGATATAATACCAGGCAGAACACGGTTTGCTGTTTCATTCCTGCCAAACAAACAGAGAAACAGAGTTCCCGCGCCACGCTGGAAATTAAAACCCACGTAGGCGGTGGCGCCAGTTCTGCCTCTAGTGGAGTTTTATAACTCTATGAATAACATACAGTTTTCTTGTGTTTGAGTGACCCATTACAAATCTAACGAGCAAACGAAGATTTCACTGAAGAAAACATACTTGTTTAAATAAGTAATTTATAGATTATACTACCTTGTTCTATCTTTCTGCTATGTAGGCTACTCGATTAGAATATTGAAACATGGCAAGTAAAACAGATCTTACAATATAGTATTTGCAGTGCGTAAATTGACGGGAGGATGAGGGAGAAATATTTCCTGTGAAACTCTGTATGTGAACCTTCAATAAGAAAAGGCAATTTTTTTTTCCTAGATGTTTAACACTCAAAATTTTACGATAAGATTTTCTGTAGATACAATATGACATCTGTCCAGTCAGTGGTGTAAGAGATGATTGGAATAAATTATTTCAAGCCTTCAGTAAAGTAGGAATATAAAGTGTCCAAGATAATTAACTCTAAAAGTTTCCGGGTAACTTTTTTGTGTAGATCACATACATATACAATTGGATTAAAATCCGTCCAGTGATTTAAGAGTTGAAAGACGCGACAGACACAACCTCCATATAAAACGTCCTTTCGAACGTATCGATTCGACTCAGTAAAAAACGTATAAGAATAATAATAACCGCTACTTCTCTGACTTTTGTTAAGTTATTGTACTAGTTTCTCTGAGATCTCAGCGTCACTAGTGTGAATAAAAATTTACTAGGCAATATCTTATAATGTCTTCAAATTGATGGTAGAAACAGAAAAAATCGCACTCCAGATAACATCGGAAAGATTAAAATAATTAAAGAAAACAGAATTAACGGTCTTTAGGGAAGAATGTATGGTCTTTCAAATTGTTAAATAACCCAAATTTCGCCAAATGTTAACAATAAAAATGTTTAAGCATATACAAAAAATTTCAGGCTAATTTAAGCTTTTTTTTTCAAGGAATATAACAAATGCGAGCCTAAGACCACTTCCACGAAAATGTTATTTTCGTCGCGCGATTTAAAATGGCCACAAGATCCTAAACGAATCAATCATTTTATGCATTATCGCCCAACTTTCGGCCAGTGACATTCTGAGAGCCATGCCGTCGTGTCCTACATAATGTCATCGGAAAAAGGTTGGTCAACATTATATTTCAAAACGTAAGACTTTTCTGCCTTCCACTTTGTTGATGTTTTGTGCAGTTTCGTGGAGGTTTCTGTGGAACAGAAATATTTTTCGGTCTCTCATTTTGCCGAAAAGATCAATATTTTGATACTGGAAACTGTATAGATGAGATTAGGAAAAAGAAAATAATTTAGGATTCATTATCAGAAGGGTACAAAAGCAAAACTTTTAAGAGTAGACAATGAATTGAAATATGTAGTGCAAAAGGAATCACTAAAGCAGGCATTAATTAGTAACACACTTTAATATCTAAGATTTTTTCCCTATCTACCTTATTTAAACTAGTAACGGCGAAATTCGTTTCTTTTTATATATTTGACTTTCAGATGTGAATATTTCCTGATTTTAAAAACTGGAATATTTTGAAAAAACTAGGAATACATTGTAAAAATTTTTAGATTCCAGATTTTTAAATGCAGTAATAAAAAAAACTGGATTTGTTTGCCTTCTCTTACTTAAAACTAATCTTTCTTCTTAAATTGTAGACTAACCGAAGATTGCAAACATTTTTCCTAAGAAAATCAGGGATCTTTGGTCTTGAACCAAATTTTAAATAGCTTGAATTATACTGCACAGGAATGGCATGCTACTGATAAAATGAGAAAAAGTATCTTCGTATTTTTCTGCAAAATGAGGAAGAAGATCATTTCAACCTTACATGAACAAAAACCACTTTTCAGTCTGCACAAGGAACAGTTGGCAGAATTGACATATACAAAACTGACGGCAGAAAAATCACACGTTTGCAAAAGTTGCAACTTGACCCATTTGTTTACGTCGATTTATGAAATGAATATTTTTGCCATTGTAAATTGAGTGACGAAAAACATATGCATAAAAGTGCTCATATGCTTGAGTTGTTTAGTCCGATGAAAAAACTTTTTGACTTAATGGGAAATTTCGCCTTATATGCTTAAATTAATTGAATTCTTCAAATTGGCGATGCTCGCATTGTCTTGCGATTTGTAAAAGCATAAATTGGGCTCAAAAGAGTAATTATCTATGCTTTAATGTTATTTTCTTACAGATTTCCTTGCTTCTGACAAGTTCTAGGGGCAACATGGGAAATTGGCTCACTAAAAATAAATTCTTGTTTCCAATTTTTTAAAAATATTTTCTTGTTTAAACTAATTTTCTTAATATCACACACAGGCATATTTAGTGTTTGCTTTTTCAGCTTATCCCTTTGAGAACCATGTTCTACCTTTTCTTCCCATGCTCTTTGATACGTTGCACTTTGACCACTCTGAGTACAATCGTAGCTTTGTTGCTGGATTCTGCATTGACTGCGATGTGAAAGAAATATGTTTCCCAGATAACATTTTTCTCCTTAATATACCTTGCACCTACATTTTTGAAATCACTATCTAACATTGCATTAAATGCTGCAAAATTACAAAACCACTTACTCTCAATTATCAAGTGTCCAATGTTTCGTAAGTATTGGCATCCTACAATCTCCGACCAACGCATTTCGAATCCTCCAATACCAATTCTGTATGTACTTCAGGAGTACCCTACGAGTCAAGAAAGTTGAAAGATAGCGCAACTTTTGCTTATACGTGAAGTCAGCACACTTCTCATTCGGTAGAGTACATATATATTTTCTTTCTTCTTCCCTTCTATTCTCCTCTTCTTTCTTCTTTTCTCTTCTCCTCCTGCAACCTGACCCCCTACTCTACGGATCCACCCACCCCAAATCAGGTCATGCAATTGCATGACCGGCCTATATGGTGTGGGCGCCTCTGGGCATTGGCTAGACCTAAGATTGAAGGGGAAATAATACCTTAAGGTATTGGCCATGCAGTTTCTAAGTTTGAGGAACTATCCCGGCGTTTACCTGGCGTGGCTGAGGAAAAACCCTGGAAAATTCTCAGTCAGGATAGCTGGTCACTGGGATCACAATCAAGTATTCCACAAACGTATTTTAATCCCAGTAGTAATTGTCTTTTACAAAGACAGCAATTAAATACAATTGCCTTGAACAATTGCCGAGTTAATTTATTTAGTTATATCTAAAAGAGTGCGGCCTGTCATCATCATTATATTAGCACTCATAAAGGAAGGAGTTGGCCACGCCTGATATAGGCCTTGCTAAGTTGAGAATAGAAAAATAACTTCTATTATACATAGCTTGTTTTCGGTAACATAAGGATCAGCACCAACTTTCAGAGAAGATTAAAGTATTATTAGTCATTACAAATGCTAATATTGTGCCGCATGTATTCAAATATGCAGAAAAGTAAGGGTATGCTTGCACCTAGTGGCGATTGCCTATTGAAATGAGCTCCCATTAATAAAAGTAGGGATACGACAAACTAAAAATGCGAAAGGTTATTAAAAAGAAAATGGCTACCACCCTATCTTTTACTATACAGAATCTTCAAGCATGTTCAGGATATTCCTCACATCTATTATTTTGATGTTTGTTTGTAGTTGCTCTGGTTCTGAAATACGAAGGATGTTTATATAAATGATTCACATACGAATCTGCATATGTAACACGCATGTTCAAAAACATCGCTCAATTATGCATTCGCATATACAATATGCAAAATGCATAACTATCCGAGCCCTAGGGATCATAATACTAGACAATACGAGAAAACACATTTCTTGACAGTGTCAAGCTTCTTCCGGGTAAGATGATGCAATACGTTCATTAACACAAGGAGCCAGATTTTGTTGCGTTAACCCAAAAATGAAATGAAGAATGAAAGAGGAGATATTTCGGTATATTCACGTGTCGAAAAGTGTATGTAACTTTCCGCTGGTGAGGCACGTTATTCTCCGCATTTAAACCATTTCTCTACCATATAACAAAATCCTCCCCCTACCCTCTAGTGCGTCAGAGGCTCTCTTACTCTTTCCTTCTCTATGCAATTTCTCGAAGATTTCTTACAATCCGAAACAAAGCAATGTAACCTGAGCGAAGCCCTCACTGTAGGAGGTAACCAGCAGAAACCTATCTTACTCATGGCAATAGATCATTACATAGAAGGTAGAAAGGAAGTGGATGGGAAAACAGTTTTTTCCAAACATATAGCTTAGTTGGTCAAACTGCAGCAGAAACCTAATTTTACATATTCCTTTAAGAGCGCGGTGGCGACATCTGAACGGCTGGACACTAACCATTTGAAGAAGGCCTTCAGAACACATTGTCTTATTAGACAAAGCAAAAAATTCTCTAGGTCGTATACTTACACTGTGTTATGAAATAATAAATGTCACAAAACTAATTTTTGTTTAGCGTTACTTCCATAAAGCAGACATATACTGAAAAAAGTTGGTCAAAATTGGCTTGTGGGGAAATAACACTGTAATTAATTTTAACATAAGAAAACATACGTAACGACTACGGTATAATAACTTAGAGATCAAATATATGGCCAAGAGAGAGCCGCACTGATTAGTTTTGAGTTTATTATGATTTTCCGTTTACGTTTGACGAAATTCTGGAAAAAAAGTAATAGTTCTGAGGAGAATAAATAAATTTAATAATAATCCAACGCTAGGGGCCGCGCTGAAGTTAATGTTATTTTCACCCTTTATAGATGGTTTATAACCGAAATTGTATTATCCTAACAAGTTAATGGTTTTGCAGCTTTCTGAGCTTTACTTGCAGGAATAGGAAACGAATTAGTATTTATCGATAACGTTTATATTAGTTTGGGTAAAATTAAATATACAGGGTGGTAGGGAACTGAGCCAAAAAAACTTCGGGAATTGATTCCCGACAGTGAAACAAGAAAAAAATCATCTTGAACTTGTGTCCAGGACAGATAGTTTCGGAGCTACAAGGTGCCGAAAGCGTGCGAAAATGAACTTCAGAGGTCAATATTGCGACAACTATACAACGCAGAGAGTGCGGTTAAAAAATTAACTTAAGAAGTCATACCTACTCTATTCAAAAATGCGTGTTTGAAAACTCTGCAATGCGTGCGCAAGGAATTCCACAAAGGAACGTAGGGAGTCCCGGATAATCTGTCAAGTAAAGAGACGTTCACGAGGCGCGAATGGATAGGTTTCCCACCTGGTAACCATAAATCGTTGTAACATAGCAAGATCTCAAACAGATAAGAAGTGGTGGACACTGTCATAACCGCTATGTGTGGTTGGATAACCACCAGCTACTGATGGAGACCAACAAGGTAGTTGTGGAGTTGAAGTGTAGTGAATACACTTGGGGAAGTGATGCCACAACTGAAAACAAGAAAACAAATCCATATGAACATATATCTAAAACGGCAGCGCATGTCAGCAGGAACCGTGCGAAAGAGCGCCGCACACCGTCGGCAAAGTAGAATATCTCCCGAAAGAATAGAGATATTGACGTCGGTCAAAAAAAAGGGAAACAATGGTGAAAACCCAATGGAGCAGAAGGAACTGCGCAAGGGGACTCCACACAGAAAGAAGGGGATTCATCAAAGCAGACATGGTAGGGGCATGGAAAAGTGCAACCGACTCATATACTATGACGTGTTACGTATGGGTTACATACGAACAATGGGGTGAGAGTTGGAACATGAGGATTCCCCACTTAAGCGTTGGGGAGCAATCCAAAGGAACACCGCCGGACGTGGGTGTTGATGCGACGGTACCGCAACAAGCAGAGGACGCAGGCTTGTCAGGGCCGAGAATCGCTATAGGCCGTAAAGAGTGGGCAACAGAGGAGTGGAAGACATAGACAAAAATTAACATATGTACAGGTAAAAATGGGCTGTATTAGCATGGATGCTACACTACAGCTCGTATATGTATCCGTGATGAATAACTATCACAAAGATTGACGCTAAATTTACAGAAGTCATACAACAGTCGTAAATGTAGCAACACTAAAGAAGATGCTCAAATTGACGTCTACCACTGTGAACAAAGGGGCTCATATGTCGTCGCACAGACCGGCGCACTTGTCGAAGCGTTTCTGGCTTTTCCCGCAAAGCGTCACAAGCGGCGCGGAGGCTTTGTTCCAACGTTTGGACATCAGATACTGGAGTAGTATAAACAACAGTTTTGAGATGCCCCCATAAGTAAAAATCCAGAGGGTTGAAATCCGGCGACCGGGCAGGACATGACAGAGAACAGCCATGGGCGATCCACTTGCCCGGGAATAGACTGTTCAAATAGTCTCGCACGGGACGACAGAAATGCGGCGGAATACTATCGTGCATGTACCACATACGTTGTCGTACGACCAACGGCACATCCTACAGTAGTGTGAGAAGTATCTCGCGCAAGAAGTTCAGATAGATAGGCCCGGTGAGTCGTTGTGGAAGAACAACTGGTCCAATGATATGGTCACCCAGAATCCCTGCCCACACGTTGAGACGAAACTGCTGTGGTGGCGGGCCTGTACCGTTCCATGTGGATTATCCACAGACCACAGATGACTATTATGGAAATTGCGGATACTATCCCTTCCACATTGGGGTTCATCTGTGAACAAAATGGAGGAGAGAAAACAGACAGTTGTTGCCACCACATGGAAAAACTGATTACAAAAGTCCAGCCTGGGACGAAAATCCTCTGGCGATAGACCCTGGACCCGTTGCAAGTGATAGGGATACTAAATTGCTGGCATAAAGGATCGACAACACCCTCTCGTGGCTGGCATTATGCCGACGGGCAAGCTCCCTGCAACTTACAGGCGTGTAACTGTTCACATGTCGTAAAATACGTTCTTCCGCATGCAGAGTGCGTTCCTCACGTGGTCTTCCCGTGTCATACATGGTCGGGCGAAACGTTCCCGTCACACACAACCGACGAAACAGCGCCGGAAACGTTGTATGATGCGGTTGTCGTCTATTGGGATATCGTTCGTTGTATAACAGTGCCGCCTGTAAACCATTTCCATGTGATTCTCCATACACAAAAAGGTTATCGGCCTGTTCCTGATAGGTGTAATGGCCCATTGTCACAACACACTAAACTATGAACGTGCTTCACAACACACAACGTAGTTGGTACCCACTTCAGCTGCACGGATGACACCGACAGACAAGGTAGGTTGCTCATCGGGAATGTATTGTTTGTTGGGTATAAACTCAGTGTCTCTTCAGTACTAACGCCTTGTGCATCGCAGTGACCTGGATTGGCAAATTGGAACCCTCTCGCGGCAAATCAACAGAGTATTTATGTAGTGTGGTTTATCTGTATAGTAGCAATGGCCCTGTATTTGTGATTGTGCAATGTTCTTGAACATACAGGCCTTGTTCCTTTTTGCTAGCCTCGTTGGTCTCGCCGCAGTTGCTTAGTCTAGTGGATCTCAACAGTTTCGAGCCTCTCGTCCCTTGAGTGAATGCGATTGTCCTGCTCGCCTTACCCCCTCTCCAAAGCCAATTCATTCATGCACAAGGCGTAACATAAGGCTTGGACGACGATCCAGCAAAAAGGTTTCAATTCTTACAATATGGCTTGCTTAGTGTGTGCCGCATGCAGTCACGGCCGTAGGCCGAGCCACGCACTGGGTCGAGGGATGATGCCCCAAGCTAGCTGAAGGCTTGTTAATCATCATACACTGAAACGAACGTTTGTATGCCTCCCTCCACACGAACACGTCGAACAGGTCATACAATCTCGCACCACCTTAATAGTCTATGGCCCCCAACTCGCGTCTTTTTGTTCCAGCACCACCTTCGAACATGCAAACCTGGGGGTGATATCGCCAACGTTGAGTATCGTCCCGGTAACTAACATAGCGCCTACTCTGCTTGTTGCGTTACCATGGCATTAACACACCATGTCCGGCGGTGTTCCTTTGCATTCCCCAACGCTTAAGTGGGGAATCCTCATGTTCCAACTCTCACCCCATATTTCGTATGTAACCCATACGTAACACGTCATAGTACATGAGTCGGTTGCACTTTTCCATGTCCCTACCATGTCTGCTTTGGTGAATCCCCTTCTTTCTGTGTGGAGTCCCCTTGCGCAGTTCCCTCTGCTCCATTGGGTTTTCATCATTGTTTCCCTTAGGTATGATTTTCTTTCTCTTTTTTTTTGACCGACGTCAATATCTCTATTCTTTCGGGAGATATTCTACTTTGCCGACGGTGTGCGGCGCTCTTTCGAACGGTTCCTGCTGGCATGCGCTGCCTTTTTAGATATATGTTCATATGGACTTGTTTCCTTGTTTTCAGTTGTGGCATCACTTCCCGAAGTGTATTCACTACACTTCAACTCCACAACTACCTTGTTGGTCTCCATCAGTACCTGGTGGTTATCCAACCACACATAGCGGTCATAACAGTGTCCACCATTTCGTATCTGTTTGAGATCTTGCTATGTTACAACGATTTATGGTTACCAGGTGGGAAACCTATCCATTCATGCCTCGTGTACGTCTCTTTACTTGACAGATTATCCGGAACTCCCTACGTTCCTTTGGGGAATTCCTTGCGCACGCATTGCAGAGTTTTCAAACATGCACTTTTGAACAGAGTAGGTATGACTTCTTAAGTTAATTTTTTAACCGCACTTTCTGCGTTGTATAATTGTCGTACTATTGGCCTCTGAAATTTATTTTCGCACGCTTTCGGCACCTTGTAGCTCCGAAACTATCTGTCCTGGACACAAGTTCAAGATGATTTTTTCCTGTATCACTGTCGGGAATCACTACCCGAAGTTATTTTGGTTGTGTTCCCTACCACCCTGTATATTTAAGTGTCAGTATTGCATTTTAAAGATGAAGAAATTACCAAGAAAACTTTTCTTTAACAAATTTTATTAGGCTAGAAGGATGTTTATGCTGGAAATAAACAAAGACTAATACCTAGGGCCGACCGGGTAGCCGTATGTTCTAAGACGTTAGGCCAACGACTCGAAGGTCCCGGGCTCGAGTCCCGGCAGTGAGATGGGTGTAGAGTTTAACTAGAACTTGATGGATAATCGTGACGGGCAGAAGTCAATAGATACTAGACTGCCGATATAAAAATAATGTTTACCAAAGTTTTACTAATTCTTTGGTATAATAGGCTCTTGTACATACACTTTGTGTATGTGTAGAATGTGAGTCTTTTGGTCACGTCCACCCTTTCTCAACCCCAATTAATTTTCCGTTTGAATTGAAATTAGGAAGTAATGGTGAGAATGGCAAAATAAATATGTATGAAAATTAATGTACGTTAGACATGTAACAACTGTCGGTAACAGCTGAATCACAATACTTATTCGCTGATGTAACTATGCAATACTTATTTTCACAAGAATGTCCTCGCAAAATTGCATACTGTCGTTGTTTCAAACAGGATAAATTCACTTATGATCTGAAATGGTAAATTCTTGTAAAATTTAACTTCAAGTCAAAAGTGTGTACAGTCTGAAATTTTGATAACTGTGACTTTGTGTTCTTGACTACAGTGAAATTGTTGAAAGAAATTATTTTGTAGTAAGTAATCCTTTTTGGTAGTTCTTGTTTGTGAAATCTTCGACTGTATATTTATTTTGAGACTTCTTCATTGACACTCTTCGGTGTAATTTAAAATAGGGAATGGCATTTTAAAAATAAGGAAATCTTCTGTAAGTAAAATTCATTCAAAAATTGTTTAATTTTCCTCAATTGAATATTTAGATTAAAAAAGAATTTCCGGATATATTATTAAGCAATATTATGGCATAAAAGTGACATTAATAGTTTTATAGTATATTGCAATTATAATTGCAGGGTTACCATACGTTCGTATTTCATATGGACAGTCCCTATTTTAGAAGCACACACAAACTTGTTTTTTTTATTCTTATTTTAAATATCTTAGTGTCCACTTGAAATAGCGTTGTTTATAAGAACTTTTGAAGAGCATGATTTAAGAGTAATGTGTGTTTTAGCGTATGATAAGGGCTTCCAACTATACACTATGCTGATATATTGGAATATTAACTAATCTACATGATCATATAAAGTGGATGACACCTCGGTAGCAAACGTCTTGTCTTGTCTTGTCACTTAGGTACACCATGTAAGAAAAGCTAAAGACACCCTGTAGTACCTAACTGCAATATCCAATAATTTTGACAGTACGATTCAAATGCAAAAGTGCGTTTTTCGTATGCAAAGAGTTACAGGCAGGGAGACCTGATGGACTCTGAACTAAGGACCACTAACAATAAATGAACCTAAGAGCCAGAGGCAACTCAAACCCCTACCTAATGAAGAATCTCTTTTTTCAACAATATACTTCAGTAAAATAGATGTAAACAGACATGTGTATCCACAAAGGAAGTGCTATTCCTCAGAGTAAAAACACAAACTTTTATACGTACTCTGAAATATTTGTGAGTTCGGGATTCACGCTTTACATGTCATACTTTATCAAATTAGTTTAGAAAATCTTTAACTTTTAATGTCCACTAAAAGGACAAAGCTTAGCTGTTGTTAAGAGACTAACATTGAAGGATGCTAGCTCAGGTCTATCAGCAATATGTCACACAGATATATAGTCTCTAAAAGAAAACATTTATAAATTGGCACCAATCAAGATACTTCCAATTCGAAATAATAAATGTTATGATAAAATGAAGTTCTTTAATAAAACGACAACGCTAGGTATAAAACTCATATTCATTCCTACATATACTCACACCCACACCCGAACACTCACACGCACACCCGATCCCCACACACATACACTCACAGAGAGAAACACAGATTTCCTAGGAAAAGGCTAGTTATGACCCCAACATTTACAGTACAATATTGATCTAAGTGGTACCAATTTCAGCTATCCAAAATGTACCACAGGAGGCTCTTTATTTAATTATCATAGTTTTTCATTACAAACCGAGATGGCACAAATTGCTGCAACACATGATAATTACACTATCTTTGAGTAAAGGACTACCAGCAGCGAGAGAGCATGAAGAAAAAAATTCGCTGAAGAAAATAAATTCCTGTATTTTATCCGTCCTCGAATCAATCTCCAACACATTCAATTTATTGACATCGACAACTTGACTACTTATATGACTTACAGTCATGTTTTAAACTACAATATAACATGTTGAATAAAATTTACCAGAATTAAACTGCGAAATTGTCACAAGACTGCCCACGTTCACATTTTAGTAGAATAGCCCGTTCGTGTCAGGAGGACATATAAGAAAGATATCACTTAGAACGATGTGTTTGTGTGTGTGTTTGTGTGTGTGTGTGTGTGTGTGTGTGTGTGTGTGTGCGTGCGTATAGTCAATGTGTGTTTTATTAGATTCACTAATTGAAAAAAAATGTTTGCAACTATAAACCGAAGCGACCAATTTCCGACTCGTGCATTGACTGCCCTCGCTTAGCTCGGGTTGTCAACCGCACTTGTCTGAAATTGGTCGCTTTAGTCCATGGCTGCGAAATGTACGATAACACACAGAAAATACATTCAATATACATATTTTTTCTATTACATTTATGTTATATAAACGTGAAGAATATGTTTCAAATTGATGTGAAATATATAAACTTTTTAATAGAGAATTGTAAAATTTTATTTCATTTTTTTCTAAAATAAAGGCTATACATATTGCCAAATATTCTGGAAATATAATCATCACTATTTTAAATCCTATTCAGCATATATTGTTAATTTAATTTACGTTTTGAGTAAAACAACAAACATTTCTAATTAATTGCAATGATATAAAATTAAGTAATAGAAAAGTTTTAATAACATATTTTGTTTCTTTAAAAATAAAGTTCGTTTTTATAGTTGAATATTCAAACATCTGTAGCCCTAACAAACACGGACAGGTCCATTTTCGTCACACCATGAGCTAGACATTGTTACCGTCAGGTGGTTTCATCCTCTATGCAATAGTAAAACTCTTTCGTTACAAAAACTGCCAGAGACGTGTTAACAATGCAATTAAAGACGTGACGTCTTAACAAAAGAAAGGCCAGCTCCACAAGCACTTAGTTTCATACATGGCCAGATCCAGTGGAGCCAATCACAGCACATATTCGGATCATTTGACCCGGAACAACTTCACTAAATCTCTCTGCTCACGTTGAGTGTTTACTGTTCTATTTGAACTGTTGTGATCGTTGATTCGTAATGTAGTTGTTATAAGTTTATAAGCTATTTTCAAACTGGAAAATAATGTTGAAGTTTCAAGGATACCAAGGACTTGTACTTCACAATATCTTGGGTAAGAAGACTTATTTTGACTAAAAATAGGCCTAAGTGTCCAAGTTCGTCGCAGTAATGTTCGCATTGATGTTCAAGTCGATATTACGTATTTACATAAGACAGCCCAGGCTCTCAACGTTAATAAACCTGGTAAGAAGTTGTAGTCAATAAAACCTAAGAAAGTGGTACCAGGATCTGTTAAAGTTCAACCAGTTAAACTAAATTACGTTCAAAAGCTCCTAGAAAAGCACTATGGGGCCAATTGGACTCATGTAAACTACCTAAAATGGTAAAATGATATAATGGATAAAAAAATACCATGTTAAACAATGATGCTGGATCACAGGAAAGCGAACAAGACGATCTGTGTGAATGTGCAACCAACAATGATGATGAGTACGATGAAGTTCTGGAAATTGTCAATTAAAGATTTTTCTATAGAAAAGTAAAAGATGTTCTAAAAAATGTAACACAGAAAGCTTGTAATTAAAATGTGTTTTATTAAGTGTATTATCTTTATAAAAACCAACTTCAAGGAATCACTTTCACAGTTTCATGTCTTGTTTTCGTTTCAAAGACGGCCCCGTCCACACATTGGTTACAAACACGGCCAGGTCCAATTTTGTTTTGTAAATAACTAATAAACTTTCACTATAATGTATCACATCTGTTACACATTCATTTTAATTACATATTGGTATCCAAATAAAAACAATAGCAACATTAATGCTTTTTTTAAAAATATGGTAAACGGTTTTTGCATGTTCGTGGAAAATTATGCAAAGTGGACCCGGCGGTGTTTGTAACATGGTTTCTCATAAATATATGGCATTCGTAAAACACGTGTCGTGACCGTGGACAGCTAACAATATGAAATTAATCTCCTTTCGTGACTAGGAACAAGTACAAATCCTCATAGTACCCCATATCTATTTGCCTTTTTGGGAAGATTCACTTGTCAGTCATACCAGGCAAATGCCGAGGTGGTACCTTCACTTGTTCCCCTGCCGGATCGTTCCCAAATACGTTATTCTATTCTGTATCATCCGGAATCAGAGATATCTAAAGACCATATATGCAAGCTGGTCTTATATGAACGAAAATAACAAAAATACCTTTGAGATGTATAAATACTCCCAGAATAAGTAAAAAAACTGCAAAGAATATTCAGACATCGCTGTGCCTGCGTTATCATGCTTGGAACAACACATCGTAATTCATCATATTATTTTCCCAATGCTTATCCTATATTTTAGTTCGAATTCACTGGTAAATAACTTCTCAATATTTGTAGCTTGACTTTCTTTCTAAAGGAATGGGGCTGGAACCTTGCAAATTACCATTTTGTAGTAGATGGACAATCTAGATTGAACTTCATTGAAAAAAGATGTTGTATTTTTAGTTATTTAAACAACTTTTCTTCTTAAAGTGAATTTCAATATTTACACGTTTTCACTGTAAAAATTGCAATGTCTCGCTTACAGTTCTGAGCTAAATTGACATCAACAGCTTAATCCTTCAAAAATTGGAAGAATTACTTTAATTTACGAGTAAATTTAATGGAATGGCGAAAGCATAGGCCAGGATCAGTATTCAAGACATGAACACAGCACTTGACTAGTGGTGTACTGTGTAAAGAAATGAAAGGTATTTATTCCCTACGAAACACTTAATCTACATATATGATGAGGTTGGTTGAAAATTTAAATTTCTATTGGTCAATTTCATCCTTGTACTTTAAATCACTAAAAGTTTGTTTAAAGTAAACTTATATTTTCGTATATTGTGTTTTATGTGGTGTTAAAGTGTCTATAGTATATATGAATGGTAGAACATTGTTATTTTTTATTGGTGAAAATCAAATGTGGTGTGATGGCTATATATTAAAATTTTCCATGCACAAACATGTGCTCTGTTAATGAAAGTTATCGTGTTTAGTAACTTGCAATTTTGAGTTATACGTTAAATCAGATGTATTGAGTTTTAATGAACCTCAAAATGATCTGTTTACAAAGATGAATGATACATATTAGAAGGGAAGTTCTTAAACGTATATTTTTGTGGCCACTATAAGTATATATAAAAGAATGCTATTTGTTTTCATTGTGTTATTATTTGTTAGTATTTCCATTCTCAACGGGCGTCTGCAAAAAACAAACAAACAAAATAAAAACCCTCCAATAAAATTGTTGTTTCCTAGTTACGATACGTATTTTCTTTGAAAACAATTTCGTGATCATGATACAGTAGCCCATATTTGTTGCAATTCTGATGTAATACTTTTAGTGTTGTTTTCTTTCTTTCTGCTTGAGGAAGGACATCAGGAAGGAATTCAACTTCAGGGTAAGTGAATATTCATGTTGCTATTTTCTCTGTTCCGACAATTTGTTTATGTGATTAATATATTACATTTCTTTTCTACATTGATATGGAAACACTTATTTCTTGGTTATGGTCTAATCATTGTTTTCGAAGTGATTGTATAAATGTTATATTATTATTGTTATATTTCATTAACAACAAATTACTTAGTCCTCAAAATGTTTAAAAGTTGTTTAACAAGCAATTTCCTAAATGTACTGTGGGTTGGAAAATATTGAAATGTTTCACGAGGTGCTCGACAGATGTCGTCACAGTTTGATTGAGGATATAGAAGGAAAAACATGTTCGTTTATTTTTATTCGTGTAAATTAAAGGTCTAAATAAAAGCACAGTAATGTTGTATATACAGCTTCTGTTATCAGAAATCATTTTTTAAGAATTACTATAGTTATTTTAAACTTTAATTAATTGCTTGCATATACTTTCTGTACCTTTGAATGTAAATAGTGATGTGAAGAAATTTCAATACACGTTCATATTGAGCTGACAAGTCGATGACAAGCCTCGCGTTTGTACCACTAATGCAAGTTATTTTTGATATCATTCCTGCGTCATCGTCCTTAGTTTATTCTCGCCGCATCGAAACAAATTTTGTGGACCAGATTCATCTAGCCAAGGGGGCACAATTTTTTGTCTGAAGTGGAAGCAGTGTTCGACACCTGGGCTGCTATCTCCACGGGTGGCCCCACATTGATTGTTTCATAATTTCATCATCATTGACCTCTGGAATGGACAAGGACACGAATACGGGTCAACACTAAGGACTTCCACAAATGATATCTGAAGCGCCTAACTGTTCTACATTAGG
Source organism: Lepisma saccharinum (assembly GCA_022664845.1). NCBI lineage: Eukaryota > Metazoa > Arthropoda > Insecta > Zygentoma > Lepismatidae > Lepisma > Lepisma saccharinum. The sequence continues at coordinate 28,094 of JAGDQP010015570.1, forward strand.
AGCCATTCCAAGACGAAAAGACAAGGAAAAACTGTCATCTCGATCACTGGAAAATCTCCACTCTGGACGCAGCACATCGCAATCACCGCCTTCCAAAAATACTTATACAATTAATGAATCAGAGTCAGAGAAAGAACGACCAATAGACATAACAAACCCAAACGACTTTCAACGGTTTCCGACACCTGTAGCAACAACACTAATGTTTTCATTTCTGCTTACAAATTTTGATACGAAATTTCAAAATATAAACTACTCTACCAGCAACTGACAAAATACGTACATCGCGACAGAACCGTGAGAATAATTCCAGCAAGAAATGGCATCATAATACAATATACCGAAGCTCATTTTGCAACCACCATACGCAATAAACATAGCTTCGAAATATTTGGGAAAACAGCAAACTTGACAGGACAAGAAAACCCGTTAAATCCCCAAGCACCACCAACATGCAAAACCCCAACATTATCAGTAGTCATTCGAGAAATATAACCCACAATCGCACATGAAAAAGCAGAGACAGAATTAAAAGAAGGCGGCCACGTGGTCATTACAAGTATTCTCACTGAAACTAAAACTGGAGGCCCAACGTACATAATTCGTGTTTTGTATAACAGCAAAGAAATTATAGACTAACTTCTCAGCAGCTGAGTTTATATCTACAAGAGACGTTAGAGGGTAGAACCCTCACACTCACCTCCGCCTCTGCCAATAAGATGTAAGAAATGTCAATTATACAATGCATATATCACAGCACAGGGTAAAAATAACATCAAGTGCGGATACTGCTCCGGTTTCCATCCCACTAAAAACTGAACAAACATGCAACAGCCACCAAAATGCACAACATGTAATGATAGTCATCCAACCTTCAGTTATAAATGTACGAGGGTAAGTCAATAAGTAACTGCAATATTTTTTATTTCTTTTTAGGTTGGCTCTACGGCACTGTGTGCTCACCAGACGCTAGGAGTCACCGTTGGCTTCGCCTGTGATAGGTTGCAGCATTATCACATCAGTCCTCTTTGCGCTGTTGCGAAGTAAAGATGGCCGCGCTACTCTGTGTGTGCTGTCATCCATTTTTTATGATCCGAAGGTGTACCCGGAGCGGAAATTCATAGAAGACTTGCAGTACAATACGGGGACAATGTTGTACCACAGCGAAGTGTTTACCAGAGGATTGAACAGTTCAAAAGTAGTCGAACGAGCGTGAAGGATGAGGAAAGAGCAGGGCGTCCAGCTACAGCAACAACTAATCCTTCACGTTCGTTCGACCACTTTTGAACTATTCAATCCACCGGTGGGCGCTTCGCTGTAGCAAGGCATTGTTCCCGTGTTATGCTGCGGGTCTTCTATGAGTTTAAGCTCCGGGTGCACCGTCGGACCACAAAGGGAGGATGGAACCGCGCTGTTCTTCTTTAGTGCACGCAGAGAGTGGCGCAGCCATCTTTGCTTTGCCACAGCGCAAAGCGGACTGATGTGATAACGCTGCAGACTACCACAATTAAAGCCAACGGTGACACCTAGCGTTTGGTGAGCACACAATGCCGTAGAGCCAACCTAAAAAGAAATAGAAACATATTGCAGTTACTTATTGACTTACCCTCGTAAAACCAGACCTGCCACACAACCTGACAAACCAGAATTAATAGTACCAATCCGGAAAGCTGAAACCCAAACGCAAGCTATACCTCCCATTACTTCTGTATACCAACCAATCACGATAGACCAACTCTTGGCATTCATAACCGTTGTCTTACAAAGCATTCACCATTTCGAAAGACACCATATCCTTGCTCAAATTCAATATGCAGCCACAACTACCTTACATGTCGCCTTTAACGCTACATATTCTGGACCATACCCTCATTTTCATGCAAGTGCCGAAACAGCATTATGAATCATACAGTACAGACCATCACAAAATGTATACAATTATGGCTTTAGTGTTTTTATTTACAAATATCAGATCCATACTCACGCATAAACCGCTTTTTGAACACCTGCACCTAGAAGAAGTCGCTCTACTAAATGAAACATGCCTAAAATTAAATGACACTTGCAAAATATCACGTTTTACCATGCTTTGTCTAGATAGCACCATACCAGCACAGCGAGCAAACGGAGGTGTCGCCATAGGATTTTCGCAAAAAATAACCTACCGTCAATACTCTGTAAAAACTCTGTAAAGTTAATATTCCTCAAAGTATATACCTTCCGCATCAATACACTTTTGCCAGCGCGATGCCCATGCTGTATATTACTCTTGAAAGTTCTCGGCCGGGATGTCCTTTAGAAGAGCCGTCGTGGTTGCTTATATGTTCTCCACAGTGCCCAGATGATGTCCTTTAAGCACCGTTTCAATCGAGGGAACAAAAAGAAGTCCGCCTGGGCTAGGTTGGGACTGTAGGGTAGGTGGGGAACCGTCGCAACGCCGATCCGGGTCAGGTAGGACGTCACAACAAAGGAGTTGTGAGAGGGCGCCTTGTCATGATGCTGTTTCCATGACCCTTGGAGCTCCTTTCGGACTCTGCTTACCCTGGCGTTCAGTCTTTGAAGCACTCCCTTGTAATATTGAGCAGTGACAGTCTGGCGAGCGGGGACAAACTCGTTGTGAACGATTCCTTTTGCATAAAAAAAACAATGACCATGGACTTGACTTTCGATTTGCTTATTCGAGCTTTCTTCTGGTGACGATGACGTGTGCCATTCGGAGCTTTGCCTCTTAAATTCCGGATCATATTAAAAAATCCATGACTCATCACCAGTGATTACGTTGTCCAGGAAATTGGGATCATCCTCACAAAGTTCTTTCAGTTCCTGACACGTTTCCACGGGATTCACTTTTTGCGCGTCGGTCAAGACTTTCGGCACAAGTTTTGCACACATTTTCCCATGCCCAATTCTTCCGATATAATTTCTTAGACAACGGTTTTAGGCAGGTTTGACTGTTCCGCCATCATACAAACACTAATGCGACGATCTGTGTTGAGCAATTCGCGCACACAGGTGACATTTTCCTCCGTTCTCGATGTTGAGGGGCGTCCGCAACGGGCCTCGTCGTTCACGTTTTCCCGACGTTCTCGGAACGCTTTGTGCCACTTCTTTGCCTGTGAATAGGACATGCAGTCATCCGCAAAGGCTTCCTTCAGCATGTCGTAAGATTCCTTTGGCGTCTTGTTCAGCTTCACACAAAATTTCAACGCGTAACGTTGCTCTAACGTTTTCTCCATCGTAAGTACAACAATTTCACCACACAGTGGTTCACGCCTCAACACTTCCTGACTTGTTGAGAGCACGAAGGCGACAAACCCCGGTACCGATGGAAACCTTAAGGTCCCTCCCACTCCTTTTCACCGGTAGCACCGCTCGGCGCTGTACAATCGTTTCACAGTCAAGTGGAAATCGTTACTTCCCAGACAAACCCTGTATATATATCACTCTCGCTACAGTTTATGTAAGACCTGATCATTCCATCCCCAACTCATTCTTTACTTACATCTCAAACCACTTCATAAATTACATAATTATGGCCGACATAAACATACATAGCGGATTTGATCACGAAAACAAGACTTCAAAGATTTCATAACATTACAAACCACATGAACAATTCATCATATTCCTAAACCAACCAGCCCATGTTTATATAATACTCCAGATGTAGTCATAACCTCAACCAACAACAGCCATAGATGCACCTTAGACGTACTAGATCTAATAGGCAGCGATCATGCACCGATTAAACTTTTAGTACAATCTCCAAACCATACTGACCAAACGTATGGTCATACGCAACCACGAATCATGCTACGCATTGATCGCGCCAACTGGAACAGATATAGACAATACATCGAATCACAAGTTGAAACCCTGCCAACACCAGAGAAAGAAAACGAATTACATCATAGCCTAGACAAAATCACGACGTCAATCCAACAAGCATCAGATAAATACATCCCAACTACCAAAGTTCACAATTTTCAGACCTAGCTTACCACCACAATACTTACCCCTCATCAAACGTTCAAGAGACCTATACCGAGACTACCAACGCACTTGTAATCAGGAATCTCTAAGACTCCACTGATAACTACAAAGAACGGTACGAAATTATTTGAAGGCTTACAAACTAGGGCAATGGATAAAAACCTCCAATAATCTAGCTGACAATACACATTCCACTAAATTCTGGAAACGTTTTAATACACCCACAGGCAAATACTAGAAATCGCATTATTTCTTACTGCACCACGACGAAGCATTTCATACTGACAAACAAAATGCCGATGCATTCGCTGACTACCTACAATAAATTTGCACCCCTCAGTTTCCTTTCAATCCATTCCGACAGAATCCTGCTGACAGAATTAACCTATATTCTCCTCATTAACAACTAAATCAAAATCATACAGTTCCTGACCACCCACTGACAGTTCCCATCACCCCCGAGGACATCGCCCATGATATTAGTAACCAAGGAAGCTCCACACCGGACCATAAAAAAAACACATATCGTCACCTCAAGGAATCCCCACTTATCCTTTTCCATCTCCTTGCCACAATATATACCTTGATCCTATGAGCCGGCTACATCACACCAGAACGAAAAACATCGAAAACTTTGATGTTACTAAAACGAAAAGGTCTAAAAATTCTCTTTCTTATTATAAACCAATACAGCTAACACCATGCCTTAGTAAAACTCTTGACGAAATCCTATTAAAACGTCTCCATAAACATTTACAAACCCATAACCGTCTCCCTCGACATAAAGCCGGCTTCCTACCGAACTTTGGCAATACCGACCAACTCCTTCGGCTCACCAAACAAATAACTATCCACTACAACAAATCCCTTCCTTCCTGTTTAACCCTATTGGATCTAGAAAAGCATTTGACAAAGTATGATATAAAGCACTTCTTTACAAATTACAGTTCTTTTATCTCCCTGTAACTTACCTTCGCTTCATTTTCAACTTCATCTCTTCTCGACTCGCCTATATCAGTATCAATAATAGTCTATAAAATCCCATATTCTTACATTGCGGAGTACCACAAGGATGACCCCTATCAACATTTCTGTACATACATTTCGTTGCAGACTCCCTTCCCTTCCTTAAAATATACTAGTTTTCCAATACGTAGACGACACCGCTTTTCTCGCCCTGAGTACCACAATTCAATACATCAATAGGACAATAAACGAAGCAATCAACTCCTTCACCTCGTGGGGCAGTAAATTGTGGCTCACAATAAACTTCAATAAAACATACGATCATCTTTCTTTTGCGAAAACGCAGATCTAGAGTCCGACGCAACCCGAGAAACTGAATCTCACTGTCCTATAAGAACGGATCAAATCATCAAATCGGGTCACTTACCTAGGCATCGTTTTTGAAAAACATCTTACATGACGCCCACATTTGCAGACCGTCATTACAAAAGCCAGAAACAGACTAAATCTCCTTAAAAGACTGACCGGAACAACATGGGGACTCAAAGTTAGCTCAGTTATCAATACATATGAAGCATTTCTCCGACCAGTGATGACATACGGATTTACTGCTTGGATTAACGCATCCCATGACGGCTACAAGAAACTACAAATCTACACACCTCCGAATTGCCTACAGCGTACAATTACCCAGTTCCACCCGCAAACTTCACAGCCATAGCTGCTGCTGCTTTATTATTCTGGAAACACTATGCTTAAAATACATAAGGCAGCGCTATGACAAGCAACATCCTTTACTTATCGACTTCATCCAAACACAACAAAATGATATCATAAAAAACAATAACAATACAAAACTCTCAACATTCCTTACCATATACCACTATACATTACCACCCGACGACCCAGAAGAAGCATTCATTCGTCAACTTTGCTAATTCAATCTTAAACATCACCTTTCACTTTCATATATTGCAGAGTAACCATCTTGAACTAACAGAGCTCTCACCTGTCTCCATCACGGTCCAGAGTATCTACTAGATCAGAAGAATATCAATCATTTGTCTTTAACTGTGCCAAAGTGTGTGATGTCTAGTGCGCTTCACCTTCATCACATAACCAACATCACCCTGATCTTATTTTTCCCTACCTATATGAATGATTATGAAGAAAAGTCATCATGACAAGAAATCTAATGAAAACTAAATAAAGTTTAATGATACAACGAATCCACTTTCCAATCATCATAGTTCAGTTAACCTTTCCATATAAAGGGTGTAACCATTTGGGGGAGCTAGCCGAGACTAGCACTATTAAAATAACATCAATATAAGATATCGGTGTGAATTAAGGCGTTTCATTTGTCGGAGTTTTAATTATCAATTGTTCCAGGTAGCTGCAAAGCTCCGGAGTGATTGATAATATTCATAAACTCTACAAATACTACGAAAGCCATTTGTGACCCAAACTGCAATAGACTTGAGGCACGGTGATTATCTGTGGAAGCTACCTACTACGTACTCATAATTTCGACATCCGAACCTAAATTACACGGCCTGAGAGTTCTATTAAGAAGTTAGAAAGTAGCCGCTCAGCACACACACACGCATATATATATATATTGGGGAGCTGCTGTGAATAATAGACGGTGGCGATCACAGTGAGAGCTTCGGCTCTTCTCTCTCAACCCGTCTGGACAGCGTGGGAGCAGTAGACCTACTTCTCCCTTGGGGGAGAGGCTTCATCCACTAGTGGATCGAATATATATATATATATATATATATATATATATATGTGTGTGTGTGTGTGTGTGTGTGTGTATTTCATGCAAAGCTACACGTGGGCTTTGTAGATGCAAAATCAGATATAAAATATGGGTACAACAAATTAACAATTATACAACTTAGCTATAATATGCCATCATAATTGGCACCAAAGAAAATCACCATGCGATATGAGAAATAGATTACATTGATAGCACATGACATAAATCATGAATGTTGAAATGTATAGAACAAATAATTTCATTCAGCATCTAATACATTCGTCAATTCTTTATATAGAAGTTTAAATGTATGTAAATGAAAATATGAAAATGTATTGATTATACTTGTTAGCTTGTCTAGTACGACGTGATATTGAAGAAATTTCACATTCCTTATTTGCAAATAAGCAGGAACTTCTGAAATTATAACCTGGAAATTTAAGTCTTACCCAGTCACCAGTTGCTGCAAGATGATATGGAAGAATTTTTAAGATCATTAATGAAACGGCTATCAGATAGTTTGAGAAGGCCAATGCTCTTACATTATTCAAAGATAATAGTAATAGTTTATTTAGAAACATGCTATGAGCAGCCGTACAAAGCCTAATATAGCATTATGTCAGAGAAAAAAAAAGTGTTACATATTTGTCTTACAATAATACAACTTTTAGGATACATACAGAAAGTTTAAAATTAACTACATTGTACATAGTGAAGTAACTAACATTCCTTTCGTGATTTAGACACTATTCTTATTATGTTCGATTATTCTACGTAGTAGAAAATCATTTTTACATATAGTTTTCAAACATGATTTTTTTCTCGTGTTGTACAAGGGTATAGTCCACACTATTCTCTCAAGTATATGTGTAGATTGTAATTTATTATCCAAAATTTTACATAAAAAATCTTTGTCTATTTAATTCCTTCTTTCGTGTAATTCTTCAATATTGAAAAAAGCACACCAGTAGTCGTAGTCGTATTTGAAATATGGTAGGTAAAATTTAAAGCAAAGTAATCTCCTAAAACATTTTTGGGTAGCTTCAATTAGGTTACAACAAGTTTTGGACAGGTCATTCCATATTGAAGACATATATTCAACCTTTGGCCTAAACAATGATTTATATAACGTTATAAAAGTACCAGGATTGATAAACTCCCTCCATTGATAGAATATGAAACCTATTAGTTTCCTAGCTTCAGATGTATTTTTTGCTACTTGTCTATTAAATATAAATTTTTCCTCAAAACTTATACCGAGATCTTTAATTTCAGTTGCTTTAACAATCTTTGTTCCATCTATTCTATATGCACGGGCATAGTATTGGGTTTTATTAGTGTAGCTTACAAAGAAAGTTCTTTGAGTATTAATCTTCAGTTTGTTTTCACTACACCAAGAAGTAACTGTATTGATATCATTTTGAAGTATTACATTATCAATATTGGAATTTACATCTTTAATTATTTTTATGTGATCAGCATATAACAATAACATTGAATTTGTAACTAACGGGCATAGGTCGTTTATAAAAATATTGAAGATGTTTTTTCAATAAATAACTATATATATATTAAATAAAGTAAATAATAATAATAAAGTATATAGTAATATATAAATAATAATAATAAAGTAAATAAGAATCAACAAGTGTACCACAACATAGTAACTAGCAAACAGAAGTTAAATCAAATTGTTTAACGTACGAACGGAAGATACGTAAAGCACCTAAACGAATGTGCATTTTAAAAGCAGATAATGCATACACAATATATCAACATTCCTTCTGAGACACAGTTTATTAACTAGACTACGCATCAGTTTATAGGCAAATATTTACTGGACTGTTGAAGCGAGTTTTAATGGAAAAGGAGCATTCATTAGTACAATCAGGGATAAAACATTTTATCTATAATCTAATATTTACTTTCTATTAGCTTGTATTTTTGGTCCAGATGGGCACTTTATAAGCTAATACAGCCACATTCTATTCCTCAGATATGTCAGACTTAACCATAACTGTTATCTCGCTTATAAATTAAATAAAATCTAAATGTTAAGGTTCTTGAATGTCTTTTTCCGTGACTGTACAACTTATAGTAACTAAGGGCAGTTGATATATCCATCGATTAACATTTTGAGGAACGCCCTTCTGTAAAGATACGCCATTCTGCTAGATAGAGTTCTCATTCCTAATATTGTCCATTTTGCGAAGACCAATTAGATCTTTCCTAAGTTTTGAATGTGTACACCTTAACGAGGATTCCAAACTACGCTACAATATTCTAATTTAGCTGTGATCAATGCATAAAATAGGCTCAAAAGTGAGTGGAAGACAGAGAATGTTGGAAACAGTGTCTGCTACATCGTTTACATATAGCAGAAAGAAGAACGGTCCTTGTGGTACAAAAGAGATAGTGTATGTTGTGTCAGAGTTACCTCCTTGAATAACCACTTTAAAGTTACGATAATTCAGGTAATATTCGATTTAATTCACAACTTAATCAATAACCCCAAATGCTTTCAGCTTCACCAATAAAATACCAAAGTTAACAGAATCGAAAACCTTTCTGAAGTCGGTATGGTCCTACAGATCTTCGTTCCAATATTCCTGAATATATTCAGTAAAAACGGTTAGACTAGTTGCAGTGGATCTGTGTTTCACAAAGCCCTGCTATTCATTAACAATGTAGAGTGAGGCATGAGTATAAATTCTATCGTACAAAACATGTTCCATTACTTGAGAGAGCAAAGGCAAGATATATTTTAAAATGAAATTCTTATTAATAAGATCCCTTAAATTATTTAGTAAATAATACTCTTAAACGATTTACTTGACTTAAATTCTAATTTCTTTTTGTACAACTGATATAGAAGACTTGGCAGTTATCGAAGTAGCTTGTATGCATAAATGTAAATATATATATATATTCTTTACTAAATAAATTAAAGGATCTTATTAATAAGAATTTCATTTTAATTAGGATCATGCTTTGTTATTGTTTATTTCAGTGAAGGCATTTTAATAAAAAATGTAATATATCATAATGGATAATAGATTGTGTGGTATTAGTGTATAAAATTATGTACGTGGACTTAATTATTTCTAATTTCACGATTATATTCAAAAGATTAAACAAATCTGAGAGCAAGTGTTTCTCTGGATTTTTATCTATAGATAATCAATTTAATTTATATTTCAGGTATTCAACTTATATTTCAGAAACAGTCGCACATCCAACAGTAATCAACTGTTATTGAAACAGTAGACACTACGGCGTTTATATGGAAGAAAGTAATTCATTATGACTAATTTCTCATAGCCATATTAAATACGACGGCTTCATGTTGCAATTAACCATTCTACAAGAGCGTTCGTCATTAAATTGTCAATAGGTGCAGCGAACACTACTTTATTCATTTGAGATGTGACTTAACTAATCCTCCAGCAACGTTCAAGACAGTTGAATTGTTTAAGTGACTTTTGCCCGAAAATGGACTGAAATTTTGTAACTACGAGTCAACTAGAGGATATAATTCAATGTTTGACAAAACCTACGTTTAGGATATGTAATAGTAATGATATATGGGTAAATTCTTCAAATTAACGTTAATTCTATGGAACACTTACTATAGAACATTGCATAGTCTCAAATACCACGTTTCGGTCCCCAGTGATTACGTAACACCATCATATTATGACAATTTTGATTTATCTACCACATTTATTCACGTGAATTTTAGACTACTTACTCCTCCTAGACGTAAGGAGCATTTATGGTCAATCTTTTCTCCTCTAAAACCAAATGTGTGGATAGTTATCTGTGTATTCATCTTTGGCTCTTCTATTATTTTATACATGTTTTCTGTTGTGTATAACTCTATATTCCATTTGGATAATACATCCAATCCTTACGTATCATATGTTTATTCACTGCTGTATTGTTTTAGTATAGTCCTTGGCATTGGAGTTCCAAATGATAGTCTGCCAGTTATAAAGCACTTAATCTTATGTCTCTCCATGACATCTATCTTAATAGTTACTGCGTACAACTGTAATCTTGTGTCTTTTCTGACGATTTTTGTTTACGAATCTCCAATAAACACACTACAGGAATTTGTTGAGTCTGGACTGAAATGGGTTACTGATGATCTCATATGGGTAGAAGATGTAGGGGAGAGAGATGACGAAGTATATAAAATTATCAGTGAGAGATATATATTGGTTGAAGATTATGAGAAAATGAACGAAATGGTTAAAAGTAGAAACGTAGCTCTTATATCACCGCAGCTTCAATCTGGTTATTTATCTAATGTTGAGTTCCTTGATCTTAAAGCACTGGCTGAGCTGTATGTAACGAAGGAAGAACTCTTCAGCGTATATGGTGCTTATTTGTTCCACAAAGGATCTCCTCTGGTGGGTATATTAAACAAGTTTCTGAGTTATTTGAAGGATTCAGGGATGACAACGAATTGGGAGAACGAAATGTCTAGCATGACAAGGTCTCTAAACTTTCATTGCGATCTTATTCGTCCCTTATCGTTAGGCGATATAAACGGTTTGGTTGTAGTTCTTCCAATTGGAGTAGCATTTTCTTTCCTAGCTTTTCTTGGAGAATATTTGCTGATTGTATTCATCAAGTATAAGTGCCGAAGATAAAGTGCATGTGATTAAAATTTAGTGGCTATATATTCAATTTTTAAAATTGAGAGGAACGTGTTACCTGAACAATCATGTGAAACAAACGACGCTCACCTTTCATTAACTCTGCAGGAAACTCAAGTTGCAAAGCGAGTATTGTGATATACCATTTAAGATTCGTAAATAATTTGTTAGTAGAATTTGACCAAATAAAAAACATACTCAAAAAGCAATTGTATATCGGCAGCTGTTATTAACGACATAGGTATACAAGCATAGGTGTACTTGCATAACGCGTTAAAGATTAAAGCTATTTGGTGGTTTATTTTAGCATAAATAAAATTTGTTGCTTTCGTCTCGAAAAACGAAGACCGAATTGTCAATTTTAAGGAGCAGAAAATGAATATGAATTATTTACAAGACAATTAGTCCTTGGCATTGGAGTTCCAAATGATACTTTGCCAGTTATAGTTCACTTAATTGTAAATTTTCCCATGACATCTACCTTAATAGTAACTGTGTTCAACTGTAATCTTGTGTCTTTTCTGAAGCTTTTTGTGTACGAATTTCCAATAAACACACTGCAGAAATTTGAAAATTAGAATTGGAAATTGTAAACAAACTTTATGCGAAAGCAGACTACGTACTCTTTCAACATTTTAAAACACTCACAACGTTAATATGATAAATATTACTTGTTATAAGAAGTGTTTGATGTCCCCCCAATCATCAGTGTTCTTTTCAGGCGGTGATCGACTGCTTTACAACCAAAACACGAGACATATTCCTTCGCAAAGTTCTCAACGAATAGTTTAATATATAAAATCTGGTCTTATATCCATGAAAATAAGAAAAATACGCTCAAAGGTGTACAAATACACCCAGAGTGTTTTTTTAAAGAAACCCTGCAACACACAGCCAGAGATCGTTGTACCCGCGTTGTAATGTTTTGAATAACACGTCGGAATTCAGCATATCCACCGGGAAGCATTTTGGTGTGACGTCACTTTTCCTGTATTTTTGTGCAGATTGCAATAAAGGATCAAAAACTTAAGACCACATATCAATAATATAATCAGTATTGATTTCCAAACTTGCAAATAAAATTATGTTTAATTGTTAACATTCAACTGGTATCGTCGAGTCAAATAAGACCCATAACACATGAGAGCGCCAATTTTTGTGTGATGCTATGTAAACCATTGTTAATGTTAGCACTATCGGTATGGAGTCTTAGCCCCAGAAGGGGTCCTTCTGCTAGGAGCGTACATCACGGGTCGCTAGAGGCCCGCAGATAGCTTTAAAGTTGGTGTTTTCTTCATGCACGTCTGATTTGTTAATTCTGAATTGATGTATAACAAAGAACACAATTGAGCATTGATGATGATGACACAGTGATTCTCCGAGAATATATATTGATCACAATAGTAGCACTGAAAATGAGTATGTCACAATGAAACTTCTCGCAGATCCAATTCTATTTGTGATATCAGCAAGTATATCAGATTGTGGTGAAATAAGTAACAAACGACGTTTTTCTGTATCTAAAAACGACAGATTTGTTTATGGAGAAAACATTAATGGTGTACAGATACATAATAACTAAGAAAACTAATATATATGCTAATATACCCTTAAGTAGAAAATAGTTGTTTGGACATAATACTTGTTTGCAGTTGTTTAATGAAAAAAGGGAGAAAATAATTTAATAACTTTAAAAATATGTTTAAGAAACTGAATATGCTACGGATAAATAAACGTTAATATAAGGAAGAAAATATTTTGACATAATATAGGCTTCTCTAGTAAATACATGTTTTTTTTATTGCATGAACGAAAGATTTTAAACATTGCAGTCGAAGAACTTTTAAAATAATTTAACCTTGTTTTTCGCTGGACAAGCTCTAAAAGAGTTGTTTAAATACAAAGTGACCGTTTTTCTTGAAACCGTTTTTTTTAAATTCTCTTCGAGCCTTTCTTTATTCTGCTTCCAAATGAACGCTAGTATGATTCATATTTTCTGGAATCAAACATTTTATCTTTCACATTTTCGAGTTAAAGTGTTAAATATGCCTATTTTTAGTAATTAGTATGTCGGTGATAATTATATTTTTTAAATTTACTTTATTCATTATGAACAAGAAGTTATATAATAATGATTTATTCTTAGCACAATACTTACTATAGTTTTAGGGAATAGTTAATTAGTGATACCTATAATCGATGTCGATCCCACATCTGTCGACGTGGGCTCAAGCGAGCCGCTCTACCACCCGGAATGAACGATGTGGGGCGATATGGTTCCCATGAGCGGCCAACCTGCATATGCTACTGGGGTTGTTCATGTATTTCGACATTCAACCACAGAGTTAATTAAATTTTCCAATCAAATATATGGTTTCTGTTCGGTCAAGTTTCAATGATGGTTGTCACTGATTACGCATGGCCTAGTGAATAGTGTTGCGGTTTATTTTGGAAACTTGATTGAAACTAATTCCTATCTGTTACTAACGTTCGGATTTTTTAGATTAATTAAATTTGTCAGTATTATAGTTCAACATCTAACCTTGTGTTGCAATAACGTGCGTCTCTATTTTCATTTTACTGAACAAAATTGTTTTTCATTTAGAAAACTAAACAAATCACATTTATTTCATAATACGTTTGTAAGTATTTTTCAGTTCTGAATGAAACATTATTTAAAGAGGGGAATCTTTAACGATAGCATACTTTTTTCTGTGTACAAGAATGCTGAAATTCAACTTTGTACTCAACATCAATACAAGCTTTAAATAATTCAGATAAATGCATGGAAATGTTGTCATGTTAGTAGAATTAAGGAAATGGTGTAAAAGTCCTGGCCTTCTACAGACTTTGCAGATATGTAATATAAAATTTCTGAAAAATAAAACTTAATCAAATTAATAAAACTTTTGCTATATATAA
>JAGDQP010015571.1:0-42399 GCA_022664845.1 Lepisma saccharinum
GAGCGTGCCCTGCATTATTTTATAAAGAAATTTTAAGTCATTTAGTTTTCTTCGTGTGTCTATGTTTTTAGTATCTGTTTTAAATATAGAAGAAACGAAGTACAGAATGGCTCTTATGATAATTTAACGTGAGAAAACTCAAGAGAAGGCGAGACATGACCGACGGTATTACATTACACGAAGTTTTAAATTGAGGTATTGACTGTAACTATTTGGCTCCTAATTTACGTTTATATGTTTAAAGACAAACTTATACCTCTGTTTTATCCCAAGGGTTCAAAGGTGGATCTTCAGAAATGTCCACTTGTAATAGCCTATTTGCTGTTCCATTTTTATTTTCTTAGTACGTTCTGTTTCCTTTCGTGCTCTCCTTAGCTTATTCTCTTTGTTTGATTTTAGTCACGCTTTGAGCGTGTTTCGTTTTGTTTTTGCTTTGGTTTTCCGTCGTTATCTATCCAGGTTTTCGTTAGTCACGCAGCATTGACTTGGATCTAGTGCTTGTTTTTGATTGGATCCTAGTCAATGCTTGGCCCCGTGTTTCTTGCTGATTGGTGTGAATCAGCCTTCTTCTCCGTTTGATGGGAGAACTGCTCTCCCCGCCATGTTAGTTTCAGTTCCAATTTTACCAACCAGAAGGATGGATGTCTGGGTTTTCCGTCATTTGTAATTCCACCTTCAATTGGTAACTATATATGCCAATTTTAGTAAATAGAAGAATATTCCGACATCATTTCGTCCATTCCGGTGAAATATATTGATAGTCGTGACAAGAATAATAATTGATACGAGTGCTAATCAGACTTTTCATCGACAAGTTTACCTCGAAATTTTTCACGTCCGTAAAATTAGTATTTCGTTTTGGAGATTATTTGTCATAATGTCCTAAATTTTTAGTATGGGGCAGCTATTGACCGAATTTCTGCATTTCAAATATCGGAGCGTTAGATTCTAATAATCATATGCCTAATTTTTCGTCTCCAGTTTCCAAATGCTTTTGAAATTCCCGGTTAGCAATGTAAACAGCTACCGTATATTTCCATTACTAGTCTAAATTAGCAACATGTCTGTTCGATCAATTTTGCGTACAGTTTTTCGATGAAATTTTGACGTTAATTGTAAATTTAATAATTCGACATGCTTATTTAGCCTTGCTTCCAACTCCAGCCACTATTCTCCGTTCAATAGTCACTTTTATAAAATATTTTTGCATATTCAAGATTTATTCAGAGCGTCAATTGTATAAAATAGTAATCATCTGTAATGACGTCACACCTATTATAAGGCCAACTTGTTTCTTTCGTTAAGGTATGTTTTGGACAATAACTTCATTTCTGTAAGTAATTATGTAGTAAAACTTTTCGAAATTGATTAACAATATTTTGGGACTGACTTGTTAAAATTAGTGAAATTCATTATTTATTATGGACATTTATATCTGATAAACCAACTTTCGTTTCGGCTTAATTAATTCACAATGTGTAAAAGGTAGACGATACAAATTTGTTCGCTTCCTACAGCACAATAGCAATTCTGTTCAGATTTTATGCAATTCTCAACTCCGAAAGCTTACATTATGTAAATTCAGTTGAATAAATTGAAATATTTCTTCGAACACTTGTGTTTCTGTTCAATGAACGTAGTATAGAAAACCTCTCAGTTAACTAGGTACGAATTAAGGCATTAGTTGATAATCCATATACAGTGTATAATATTATTTATGATGTGTAGTGATTTATTTCATGTTTGCCATGATATTCATCTGAATTTAACTACGAATCATTACGTGAAGTTTGACAGCAATCGATACTAAATTATTTCTCTGTTTCTGTAAACCTATCGTTCTGAGTGATGCGTTTTTAATTAGATTAGGTTGGTTCATAAATCCGTAGGCCAGTGGTAGGATTCTTTCGCCAGCTGAGATGTGATAACTTGGGAAAGGAACTATATATGGAATTACTGCTTATTCTGCATTGACATATGAAGTGACTCCAGTATGTGATTTAAGTGAATTGATATTATTTGCATTTGCGTTATGACACGACGTTTAGGTTGAGTCGCGACTGCCGTTCGTTGTGTTCGTCGTTTTTATTTCCGGAATTGGGATTCCAGACTACAGGTGTGGGCCCTACTAAGGTAAAGGTAAGACATGGTCTTTTGCCACCCTGTAGACTTCGAAGTGAGTAAAGACGTAGTATGAGTCACATATGAATTGATATGCGTATGATCGTTTGAGATTATTCCCAAGTATGGATTTGCGTTTTCCTTTCTTAATCTATCGCTAATCTGAACCAGCTGGTACTTCAGAGTATGAACAGACGATCTAGTTAAAAAGATTGGAGGTGTCGCCTTATCGGTATTTCCTCCCTCGTTCTAAATTATTGTTTTTCGCAGCGATCACAAGGATCTGGAATCCTCTTTCCCAGATGTACTTAAATCTGGAAGACATTTCTGCGCCGCTCGTCTGGGGTGTATAAAATGTTTGGAGCTAGAGCTTAGATGCGTTGCGTGGGTACTCTAGGCTCCTGGCGACCCTATTTATATTTCTGGATTGTTTTGGTGTAGCAGTTTTGACTTCACCTAGCCAGGAATTGAGTGTGTGATCTTGGTGATCGTGGGTTTGGGGCCGTTTCACACTTTTCATTAGTGCTCAGAGGTTGTACAGCGATGTGATTACGAAAGTTGTTGCTGATGTTTTCAGCATGTCTGTAAGCGAATATAAGAGGCCATTAATATCTCATTTAGCTGACTAGGACAGAAAAATGCATGTTGTCTGTCCTGTTGAATACATATTATTTGTATATGTATATTGTTTTTCTATATATTGACGGTGTGTACGTATATAAATCTTCTTTTCTTACTATTTCTTTAAAGAGGAATCAAATCTCATCTACCTCAATATCATTGAAGATAATCCTATCGCTAAAGTTTCTTCTCAAAAGGACCTTGGAGTGGTATTTGACGATAAACTTCTGTTTGCTGATCACATGACTACTATAACTAACAGTTCTATGCGCTTACTTGGTCTTCTCTATAGATTTACAGAAATTAAGGACCTTCATTCATTGAGTATGTTCTACAAAACCTTCATCTCCCCTAAAATTGAATATTGCTCCCCAATTTGGAACATGGCTAGTGTTTCTAATCTATTCCATATTGATTCTGTTCTGAACATTTTTCTTGCTATAGTCAAAAGAAGAATACCATCAGTACGTAGCTTAAGCAAACCAGAGTTATTATCTGTTCTTGGTCTCCACGTTCCCTCTTCTGGTCGCAAGCTGGCAGATTTGATGTACTTATACAAGATACTTAACGGTAAATTTAGAACTGGAGATCTAAATTTTACTTCTGTGTTCCCTTGCGAATAACCAGAACTAATAACCTCCTTCATTGTACCACGCCTAGGCTAAGTATACTGCAGCGCTGCTTATTCCATAGACTAGTAATTATGTAGAATACTCTTGATTCAAATATTGATACTTTCGGATCTGAAAACACTTTCCATCGAACGCTAAATACTAATATCTGAGTTATTCCTCCTGTGTTTTATAATCCTCATGTTAGTGATATCAATTGTTGTGTTGTGTGTTGTTTAAATTTTAATTTCATGTTATTTAGTTTGTAGTAATGTTAAAATGGCAACTCCAGCTGTATCTGAAACTTAATAATAAATAAATATTAATCTTACCCTGTAAGGTGCAGTGCTTCCTCGCATAGTTCAAGTGTACAACATGCACTAATGAATAACTAAATAGGAAGAACGCTTTTGAGCTAAAGTACAAGCCTTTCCTAGGTTACGAAAACGTGAACAAGGACATACGATAAACGGGATAAGTATAGAAAATGCTGAGGTAGATCCCTTGTTGTTAAAGGTAAAGCTGCAAGAGCTGAGCTGACAAAAGACGGTGGAACATCCGGGCGGCCATCTTGAGCAGGTAATGCACCAGTTAGAAGCTTAAGCCCATTTCTATTAAAGTATGATCGGAGAAATCAATTATTAAAGTGGTCTAAAACAATTGAGTTGTAGGTGGAAAAATACTGAATGGTAAAAACTGAAAGTCATTTTTACTGGTAAACAACTAAAAATTTATGTACGGATGTGTATTAAAATAAAATTTTGAATAAAGAAACCTGCGTTCATTTGGTTTATTTAAACAGAGAATACCATATTTTGTTTAAAACACCCTGACCATGGTTAAGTTTGGGTTGATTTTTTATTTATAAAGTAGCTGTCATAGACCACTTTTTCTTTTACAGAATCTGACCTTTTTAATAGCTTCACATCTGAAATATCATGGGAAGTGTCTCTTAAATGTTGGGAAAATTCCAAAACTGTATAATTACCTTATGCATCTGCAATCTGTTTGTGGTTCTAACCTGAAAATCTCTTTTTGTCATACCACTGTATTGCTGGTTACATTGGCTTGTAACTTAGAAACACCACTCCCAGAATTTTAGGGGGGCAAAATAGCGTTTAAGTTGTGTGAAATGCTAGTTCAAATTTATTGATAGCTTTAATAGACTATATTGTTTAAAAATATTTTAAAATTAGTTCGTAATGGAGTGGCTGCCGATCCCATTTTTTTGAGTGATCTTTTGTTGCTTGAATTTTGTGGATTAAGTTGTTTTTTTTTTAAATCTAAAAAGAAACTTACTTTTTTTTATTAGTGCATGTTTTACATGGAAAACTTAGGATTATATTCCATCTTGGTTGGAAAGCAAGAGGGAAATAGTCCGATGGGAAGATCGAGACGTCGTTGGGAGGACAATGGAAGGCTTCTTCAAAAAGTAGGAACCCGTGATGAAAGCTGACTTGATGTTGCCCAGGGTAGAATCCTATGGCGAACGTTTTTACTGCGGCGACGAACTTGCGAGTTCCGTAAGCCATAGAGTCCTTATGTTTACACTTGAACCGTACGAGGTAATATTGCACCGTACAAGGTAAGTTTGCTGTACGTAGTATGTTGTTCCGGTATTCTGTCCATTTCGTTGGAACTAGTGGTTCTGTAGTGATTTTTTTAATGTTAATAAATGGTGTTTTTTCGTTGTTAGGTTTCACAGTGGTGAGAACGTTCACAGGTGTTCTGTGTGTGGTCAGTCGTTTGTTCGTCCGAGCGCACTGGAGATCCACCACCGCATCCATTCAGGCGAGAGACCATTCGTTTGTAAATTCTGTGCAAGGGCTTTCATTAGGGCATACGGTAAGCATATTCCCTTTTTTCGTATTTACGCTCTCCAAATGCTTCCTACACACAATTTCTTGTCCAGACATGAATTCAAGTGTATAGCTATTAATCAAATAGTCTCGGGTTCACTGCCGGAGTAAATGTTGTTCAATGGTTTAAGTTTTCATTATCATACAGTAGGAACATCTTCAGTGCTAGGGTGTGTGTTGTCCTTGGTTCATTTTAAATTTAAATTGAATTTTATTTTAAGGCAACTTTGGCTGAGGTAAAATGGCTGACGGTGGAAAGAAGAAAGATGAAGGAAACTGGAAACCCCCGAGAAAACCCACTTTGTCCACCACAAAACCCACATGGCACTAGCAGGGATCGAACCGACAACTCCAAGCACCAGAGGTGAGCCCTGTCCCACTAAGCCATCGCGTGTGCTTGGTCCATGTATTTGTATGCCTGTACTGGGGTCGGTGGGAGAACGAGATGTTTCCTATTGGCTGTGGTCCTGAGCCAATGACGTGCTGGGGATGAGCACTGGTAAAGCAGTTTTCTGATTGGTTGTTTCCCTGTGCGAATACCGTGTTGTATTCTTTTCCGCTGGTGAGTGCTTCGAGCCAAGTGGTGGCCTTCGTCTCTATTGAGGGAAGGTCTGTATGTGCGGATAAGTAGTGTCCAGTATTTTTCTGACCCAAAAATTTTGATTTATCCGCATATACAGGTCAATGGAAATGAAGGCTACCATTTGGCTCCAAGCATACAACACGGTTAGCACAGAGAAACAGCCACTCAGAAAACGGCTTCAGCAGCGCCCATTCCCTATATTCCATTGGCCCAGGACCACAACCAATAGGAGAACTTTTCCTCCACCAACCCCAGCAGCGGCACATACATGAACGAAGCACAACGCACAGCACAGCTCTGAAAATGTTACCATTGTATGGTAATGAAATCTTAACCACCGAACAAAATTTATTCTGGCAGCAAACCCGAGAACAATGGATTAAAAATACGGTAGACTGGAAAATCAAGTATATAGTTATGTTTTTCTTTTGCATAGGAGCAGTCTGAAGGAAAACGGGCTTATTAAATTGATACCGCAATAAATAGAAAAACAATATATGCTTGTTCCTACCTTGTCACCTTTATACCGAGCCCCCTTGGGTAAGTAGTTGAGATCACAGACTGCCGATTAGTACTGAAGAGGTGATCTTGGTGCCGACCATCCTTATTCAGATTTTTCATGGATTTCGTTAGTGTAACTAGGCGATGGTACCTTAGATCCTGGGTACCTTAAGAGTGCCTGCGGAGTGACTTCATACATCAGACTTGTGAAGGTCATACATCAGACTTCATACATATATGCCTGTGTTGCCCATCAATGTAAATGAACTTAAATTGTCTCCATCAGAGAGGGGTAGAGTAATGCCTCCTAAGTTTGTATCAATTGCAGATGTTACTTCAGGATCACCTGCACACAGTTTCCAAAGAGTACGTTGTCCTGTTGGAAGTTATTACCAGAGAACTTCCTTAACACCAATCCTATTAGCCTGTAAACCGAAACTCTTTATGTTATTATTATTGCGAGATTTAAAAAAAAGAAACTCCGTGTAATGAAATCATAATTATGTATAAAAAGGAGAGGAGATCCTTAATTTCATTATTCCGTACGGAGAAAAGTTAATATTTTATTTTCCTTTCTATACTGTTGCATGAGGCTTCAATTTGCCTATGATAAATAAATCGAGATTGCGTAGCAAGCTAGGAACGCTAAAATTGTCGCTGGCCACCATGACAAGAAAGAAGCCCATATCACAGAATGTTTAGAGCCAAGTGGCGACAGCGTGCCCTTCGTCTGTACTCGCCAGGTGACAAAGAGCCCGATTTTGATGAAATTTTGTATTTAGACACAATGCCTAGGTAAAGCTTCACAGCCAAAATTATATAGCTAGTATGGTCAACAAATAACGATAAGGGAACCCGAGAAAGATGGAACGTAGAGAGCAAGTAATCGAATTCAGAGTCCGGAAAACGCCTTTTCTTTTGTAAACTGTTACATATTTTGTAAGCAAATGGCCATTAATGGATATTGGACAGGAGGTGATACATGCTGGATGGTATGACGATATTGACCGCCATATTAAAAGCGGCCGTCTTAACTATGTCTTAAAATTTTAAATAGCAAGTGGGTCTTGTGGCATTTCAATCTGTGGTGGAATGTTCCAAGAAACCCAACGATGAAGTTAGCTTTGGCATAACTCTAATCCTGTACGACGAAATGACACGTGAAATTGACCTGGAGAGTGTGTGAGTCGAATGATGAAAAAACGTTTTTTGTTGAAACAGGTGAAGGAACGAAAACCAAACAGCTACATAAAAGGTGCCGCTATGTTGGAAAATATGATCCTCATGGCCACAAGTGCACTTTAAAGTTCTATATATACTAACGGAAGTCCCAATTTTAAGAAGGTGTAATGCTAGGTGAAAGTGACATTCTCCAGGTCAGTTTCACGTGTCATTTTGTCGTACAGGATTAGAGTTATGCCAAAGCTAACTTCATCGTTGGGTTTCTTGGAACATTCCACCACAGATTGATGTATCACATGACCCACTTAATATTTTTTTAAAATTGAGGCATAGTCAAGATGGCCCCTTTCAAGACAGCGGTCTAGTATCCATTAGTGGCCATTTGCTTTTAGCATATGTAACAGTTTATAAAATAAAAAAAGTATTTTCCTTAATCTGCATTCGATTTACTTGCTAAGTTCCGTTTTTCTTGGGTCCCTTGTTTTTACTTGTTGACCACACCACCTAAATTTTGGCTGTTAAGGTTTACTTAGGCTCTGTACCTACATACGAACTTTGATCAAAATTGAGCGCTGTCACCTAGCGAGTGTTCTTTGTAAGATCCTTTCTGTAATAATATTGTCATCTGAACGACGTCTCGATTTTCCCAACGGCCTCTTTCCCTCCAGTTTTCCAACCACGATATAATATATTCGTAGTTTTCCCCCACCCGAGCTACATGACCTGCCGGTGTTAGCCGCCATGATTTCATTATTCTTATGTCAGATGAATCATACCGGATGTAGAGTTCTTAATATGCAGTCTCCTCCATTTTCTTGTCATCTCGTTCTGTTTCGTCCCTTCTATCTTTCTCAAAATCTTATTTTGAAACACACGCAATATATTCATTTTCCAGGGTCGCACTCCAACTTTCGCAACCATAAAGTATTAGCGGCAGAATAACCGTTCGGTATGTTTTCAACTTCAGTTTTCTTGATAGAGATATGCATTGCCCGATGCTAAACGACTGTTTATTTCTTCCGCTACCCTGCTCTTGCTTGTTACATGTGCTCCCACATATTTACATTTGTTTACTTTCTGTATTATATCGTTCTTAATTGTTATGTCTGTTTCCTTCATCATGTGTGTCTCGGCTTATCATGTATTTTGTGTACTCCATGTTCACCTGCAGAGTATCTCATCGCAAGCTGGTACTAAGACATCGGTGCTGCTGTGTAGTACATCTAAAACACCCCCTATTAAATCTACATCAACCGCGTATACGAATAGTTGGTTCAAGCAATTCAGTTTACATATTGCATAATGAAAATAATTTGTATATGAAAGACTGTTGTCTTAAGGTGGTTAGAACTGTAGAAGCGTGTCATAAACTTCTAATGTTTGTTTCCAGATTTGAAGAAGCATATCTTCGGAGTTCACCGGCAGATCAGAACAACTGACAGCAAGGAGGACAACGCAGGAGATAAACCAGAAGAGAAAGAAAAATATACGAGAATTAAGTGCGATATTTGTACCAAAATGTTCATGAACAGTGCTGGGTAAGTACTACAATTCAGAGAACTCAAGTTCCATTGCACTGACTGTAATCCCCTCTTAAAGAGTTTTCATATTCTTGTTACGCTTCCTCTAAATTGTGAGACATATCAGTGAGTGCAGAACCTGCAGGCGGCCGTAGCATACAGTGCAGCCCTTTTATAACGAATTTCAAGGGATCAACAAAATGAGTTCTTTATATTCAAACTTCACTATAAACAGACTCACGTATTTTTCCCGAATTACGGTAAAAAAAAGTTGGGGTTAACAAGGAGAAACTGTTAAGAAAGAATATACAGCAGTATAGCATTGCATCTGAAGGTGATTTTATTAAATGGATTATCATCTAGCGTGCCGTGCATATTGCAGCTTTTACATCACTTTGCCTGCCAGCTTACAGCAACCGAAGCACCTCTCTCTCTCTTTTTCTCTCTCTTTTTCTTTCTTTCTAACACACTGAGCTCCGCTGAAAACCGAGATTTGTTTTATCCTGGCTGTCATCCAATTGGGAGGAGAAGGAGTGAGTCATGCCTGGCTTGCACAGCGGGATAAGGGGAAATTTCATCGTCTGAAATTTTATAAGTGTTCTGATATTTGGACAGAAGCCAAATGTATGAGAACAGCTGTGAAAACCAGTTCTGCATAGTCGGAATAATGCAGCACCAGAAGCAAAGAGGGGATGGGGGTGGAATTGACCTGCATACTTACAAGGAAGGGTCACGGTTCTCAATCACACAAATCCTATTCACACCTAATGCATCGCAAGCAACATAACGAGAAATGTAGATTACCAAAATTTAAGGTGCCATGGTCCAGGGGGAACACTGAATGTCACAAAAATGTATATAAAGGCAGTAGTGAGGTTGTAATGGAATATCTTGAACACGGGAAAAGTAATCAAAATAAAGCTTGCACAACATATAACTGACCACAAGTAGTAACAAAAACCAGAAGCAGTGTTGCCAACGCAGAACAAAGTTACAATTTTTTTAAATAGCATTATATACCAATTAATGCACAGTGGAAAAGTACTGGCAATAGAAAAGAAAATAGTAGAAGTTGTTTGCACAGTGTTGCAAACTATGGAAGATATATCAGCTGAAAGTTGTCGGGTTAGAAAATATATGTGGAGAGACAGACCCATATGTTGGTATCTGGAAAAGTTATAGAATTTCACTAAAATGTCTGAAAACCTGGCAAAGTCAGGGAATTTGATAGCTTATTTTTTTTTAAGTTCATTTAGCTACAGCAGGCATTTAATGTTAGATCGTTTTTGAAATTACTTGGAGGCTAATGTGCCAACCATGAAGCAATTTAAGAAAGAATACAGTGAAATATTTTGATGTATCTTTATTTTCCCATGGAATTATGATATATATACAAAATGGGGTTCCTGGAAATTTCTGAGTAGTGACCTGGAAAAGTCAGGGAATTTGATCTTGGCAAACGAGTGGGAACCCATCTCTTCTCTACATTAATTAATAATCTTCATTCCTTGCATGCTTCTACTCTTTATTGATAACACAAAGTTAAGGCATATCTTTAACAATCGTCACGTAAGTTAAAATATAAATTTTTCCCCTATTTAGGTCGCCAGTTTCATCCTCTTTTCCTATTTCATCCTGACTGAGGTTTTCCAGGTTTTTCCTTCAGTCACACCAGGCAAAACCGGGATGGTACCTTCAACCCTGGCCGGCACCTTCCCTCAGCCTTTCCTCTCCTCTATGTCGACCTGAGTCGTAGATGTCTCAAGGCTATAAATAAAATTTATTCAAATTCCTTATTCATATGTAGACCTGTGACTACACTGAAAATCAAAATACACTTAAAGTGCACAATATGTTCCGAAAAACGTTCGCAATATGTTCCAGTTTCACCACGTTTTTAGTGCATAATATATGAACTTTTCCTGAAATAATTATGAACTATACCACATTTTAGTGCACAACATATGAACTTTGGTGTACTGATGCCCAGTTCATGCAGAAAAAAGTTCACTTAATATAGTTGCGAATTTACTACAAGTGATCTGAAAATATACTCTAGATAATGTAAACTTTGGTAAATATGAACTTAAGCTGCGCAAAATGTGCACTAGAAATAAGAAGTCAATAAAAAGATACTTTAAGCACACAGAAACTTCCAATTTTTCAGTAGGTTCACATAAAGTTCAAATGCGTTCATATAAATTTCATTTTTGGTGAAGTTTTTGTGTGCTTTTAGTGCCAGGAGATTTTCAGCGTCAATATTGTATTCCGTTACTGTTCTCTACGGGCCTTACTTAACTTTACTGCATTCTTTGATATTAGCGGAAAGAACACGCTACTTTCCGATTGCAATCCTATAGCAGCGAATCAGACAATGGCAACTCACTTGGCGACATAGCTGATATAGGAACACGCGAAACAGAAACAAGATGTCAGTTAGATCAGGTAAAACAATAACTCGCGAATAGGCCTCAAGTTTTCAGAAGTTCTCAATATCACTTCCTGTTAACAAACATTTCCGAATCCCCTGTTCTTCTTCTTTCCAAGTCTTCACGCGGTTCCGAATTATTTGGGGTACAGCATTAAGTAACTAGTTACATGTAATATCACGATTAGAGAGAGACCAGACTACTAACTGAAAACAGTGAAAATTAACGAAGAAACGGACTTTAAAATATGGTAATATCGGTAAAAGTATCTACAAGATACTGCTCAAAACCATCGAGATACTCAAAATCGAGCAAAGATACTAGTATCGCGAAACTGCTCAACTATGTAAAAGAAAGCTGATTCCTCTGCTCTTCTCCACTCGCCCTGTTACAGACCAAAGGAGAAGGGTGTTCACCTTTTGTACTTCCATCTTTACATCTAAACAATAGCCACGAAGAAGCGGAAAATCAGTACGTCTGAAACATGAACCCATTCTGAAAACTTCGCTATAAGCGGTCTTGACGGGAAATATTGTTCGTAAGGCAGGGTGACAAGGATTTCATTTATGTTCGCAATACCCAATAATTCCCTGTATCCGAGTTCGTTATAAGTGGGCTGTACTGTATTTATCTTCCCCGCGTGTTGTTCAGTTGTTCAAAATGTTGATCTCCACGGCTTCCGCAAAGAAAACAAAATGGAACTTTAAGCTTGTTCACTGAGCAACATGGGGGTCGTAATGTTTCAAAACCTAAGTTAACTTTTCCCTTACGTAATGTTCGTTTCAAAAAGAAGTTACTGAAGGTAATTTCACATTTATAAACATTTAAAAGCTTTATTTAAAATTATCTCAAAGAGCTTTTCAGGTATTTACTCGTAGGTACACAATCATGCTCATAACTCTTTTTCAGTTTTGGGCCGGATTTGCAGCGAATGTCTTCGTATGTTGACTGTGATTCGCGTTCTTTCTTTGATACAAATCCAAACGCATGTATTTCGATGATTTTTAAATGTTACTTCGTTTTCCGTTCTGATATATTCTTTTTTTTCTTCCCATTGTAGTTTGGAACATCATCTGAAGAACTTTGACCATTCTCCGTTGAAATGTGACGTCTGTTTGAAGGTATTCCCTTCCCGTTCAGCCCTGCAGTCGCACCAGAGAAGACATTCAGGTATTTTTTTTAATCCAAATAGAACTTCATGTAAGTGGTGTAAAGGCACTTACAAGAAAACAGTTGTGGACACTTGGAGGCAATAGTGGTGTATATAATAAATAAAGGCTGAAAGTTTTTCACTTTTAGTTCAGCAAATTGTTATGTAGGGTTAATATTGGCAGGGTGTACATTATATATAAGGTAACTTTACAAGAAAAAGGAAAGAATTTACTTACAGCTTATGTGTTCCATATGAGAACACACACACGCGCACAATAATTAACATAGACTTCTTCGATATGTCGGACTTTGAATGCCCTTAGTCTTGACGGACGAAAAAGTGAGGGGCACGTACAGATTGAATAGAAGACTTAGATGATAGTGGCACCGCGTAGCGGGCGACGCACCAAGCTTGGAGAACAATTAACTGCTATATTGCGTGTAAGTTCGGGAGATCGTGGAAGGAAATACGTTGAAAATGCAGAGCAAACGTGAGGTTTAGAGCTATTGAAGGTTAAGGCCAGGGTTCATTTTTGCGCCTGCCACAGACGGCGGTCGAAGGGATCAATATTTGTATTATGGCAACAAGGAAAGATAGATCAAAATTGGTGTTGTGTGACTGGGTGTGTAAGGAGACTGGGGCATCCGGTTTGTTGATAGTGCAAAAGTGTCGATAGTTATTAAGACGAATGCTGAGAGGCCCAGCTGTTTCTCCCACATAAAAGGCATCACAGAACTTGCAGGTTAGGGTGTTTATTACATGAGAGGTGTGGAATTTAGGGTGTACCGGCCACTAGCAGTATTGATAGTGACTGTGGGAGAAGGGAGCTGGTCCTACATCTTTTGCATATGTGGGTGCCGGTTTGAGGTGGTGGCGAGGAAGGATTCGTACGGAGCAAGATGTTTCTAAGATTAGGGAGGTGCTGAAAAACTAATCTAAGTTTGGCGGGAAATACTGATCTTGTGTCTGGGTCGGATTGGACAATGTGGAAATGAGAGGATTTGTTTGATCTTGGTTAGTTTGGGATGAAATTGGGTGGGTTGGGATTGGTGTTGAAGGTGTGAGTGAGTTGAATGTGTGAGGATGTACGGCGAATCTGTTTGGTTATGAGGTTAGATGGGTAGCCTCGGTTGACTAGAGCCTCCTGGAGGCGTTGATTGTAAGTTTCAGTAGCAGAGGTGGTGGGACTCAGGCGTTGTCCTCTGAGGGCAAGGGAGAAAGGAATCGCTTTCTTGGTGTGGTAAGGATGGTATAAAAACCAAATACTGCATATGGTTGGTAAGTTTTATGTGAACGGGGTTAGTAAGGGTGTTGTTTTCAAAAGTGATGCCCACGTCAAAGAACGTGACTCTTTTGTTATAGATGGGACCAAGTGAACTGGACAACACGGAATTGGTTCAGCTGTTCTAGGAATGTTTTGAGACTGGTTTCACCATGAGTCCATAACATCCCGATATCATCCAAAGTAGTGGGGGGAAAAAGTTGGGTTTTGCAGGAAATCATGTTCGAGTTTGCCGATAAATAAATCAGCATAAAAAGGTGCCATTCTCTACTATTGTGACCTATGTAAAGAGAGTTCTATCACCTTGTCGCTTACACCAAACTCTCTTATAATTTTCGTCTTCTGCCATCTGCAGTTGTAGACAGGAAAAGAGTTCACTGAATACACGTGGACACTTTGAACTTTGAAGAGATTAAAAAAAAAAGTGGCGGAGGTCCACATCAAAAGTAATTGACAACGTTCTGCGCGTTCTCAAATATTGTTGAGAAACTGGTTTTGGAAAGGTGTTCTGTGTTGAAAATTGAGTTGGGTACAATAAATAATGATGATAATAACTGGGACTCAGTAAAGGAAACGCAGTCAGAAAAGTGGAGTTCTGTATAAAAACCGTAGTCGGAAAAGTGGGATACAGTTTAGAAAACGCAGACAGAAAAAAGTGGGATATAGGTTAGAAAACGCAGAGAAAAAAGTTGGATTTAGTTTGGAATCAAAAAGTTGGATTTAGTTTAGAGAACGCAGTCAGAGAAAGTGGGATATAGTATAGAAAACGCAATGAAAAGGGAGTAGGTTGCAAGTCAATCACAACAAGTAGGAGTCAGCATAGGAAAAGCAAAAAAATGGAAGTAAATGGGCAGGGAAGTAGGGGAAGTGTTGGTGTAGGCGTGGAGATGGGAAAGAAAAAAAGAGTTACTGCTGG
This sequence comes from Lepisma saccharinum, assembly GCA_022664845.1. Lineage (NCBI taxonomy): Eukaryota > Metazoa > Arthropoda > Insecta > Zygentoma > Lepismatidae > Lepisma > Lepisma saccharinum. Next base: position 14,779 of record JAGDQP010015571.1, read on the forward strand.
TTTAGACCAGGTTTCAGTTTTGCTCTCAAGCACTGAATAAAAGCTCCTTCCTAGAAACGACGTGTGGATGTGTTTGTGGTGGGAGATAGGTTAAACATGTGGTTGTAACAAGGAGTCAACGAAAGCAGGGGAATTATAGCTGGCCACAATGGGTGTGCCAGGATTACTGGGTTTGTAATTTTTTTATAGTAGGTAGAAAGTAGGAGTACATGGGCTGTCTGGACTGAGGTATTTTATGGAAATTTCGGATATGCCCTCACGAGGACCAACACTGGTGATTAATTCGGAATTTTCTGTTGGTGATGGTAGGTTAGGTTTGTGGTGGTTAGTTTGTAGGTGCTGGAATCAGTTGTCGGTCAGCCTCCCGGAGGTAGTCAGCTTTGTCCGACACCACTGTGGTACATCCCTTATCGGCCGGGAGAACCATTATGTCTTGATTCTCACGAAGGCTTTGTGCTGGGAGTGGGTTAGGGTAGGTTGGTCAGGAATTTGTTGAAGGAATTTGCTACTAGTACTTGCGGAAATTATTGCCGAGATGTATCGTTCGAGGGGATGACTACTAGCAAGGAGTGGTGGATCCTACGCTGATGAACAGAAACGTTGCAGACTAGAAGGATTTTTGACCCAGGAGTAGCGTTATCTTAGTCAATGGGCAAATGATAAAACATCTTTGAAGAAGAGTGAAGTGATGGCAAGGTTTAGAGGCTGAAAGTATGATCCCTTTGGATGATATATCAGTTTCAAGTGAAGAAAAGGAGTAACTGGATAAGTTTAAAACGGAGGTAGCAATGGAATGGGCCCTAGGATCAGGTTTATTCAAGGGTTGGTTTCTGAGGTCTGTAGATTATCACCGGCAGAGTGATTGTTATGCTTGTTGCTCATAACCTCAGTCTCTCCCATACTACCACCCAGGTCCCCTACTTGGAAACACAGTACCGACTCCCAAAACTCAATAATCCAGAATCAGACCTCATACCTGAAAGAAAGTGGCCTCCAGGACAATTCTTCTACTACTTCCGCTCTAGTTGACAACTATTCATTTTCCCCAGTTGGATCTACTTCTAAAATGCACCTTACCGGTAATAATATACAATCAGACCTCAGAAACCAATCCTTGAATGAACCTCATCCCCGGCCGATTCCACTGCTACCTCCGTTTTAAACGTATCCAGCTACTCCCTTTCTCCACTTGAAACTGATATATCATCCAGGAGGGCTCACATTTTCACCCTCTAAACCTTACAATCACTTCCTTCTTCTCAAAGATGTTTTGTCATTTGCCCGCAGACTAAGATGGCGCTACTTCTGGCCCAAAAATCATTCCATTCCTCCAGTACCCTCCAGTGAACTTCATTCTAGCCTTGAATGTTTCCGCTCTTCATCAGCGCAGGATCCACCACCCTTTCCTAGTAGTCATCCCATCTGGGCAATAACTTCCGCAAGTACTAATAGAGAATTCATTCAACAAATTCCTGACCAACCTACCCTAACCCGCTCCCAACACAAAGCCCTTGTAGTGCTTCGTGAGAACCAAGATATAATGGTTATCCAGGCCGACAAGAGATCTACCACAGTGGTGTTGGACAAAACTGACTACCTCCAGGAGGCTGACCGACAACTGATTCCAGCACCTACAAACTAACCACCACAGACCTAACCTACACCAACCAACAGAAAATTCCGAATTTATCACCATTAACGATTCTCGTGTGAGGGCATATTCGAAATTTCCATATAATACCTAAGTCCAGACATCCCACGCACTGAGACTACCAAAGATTCACAAACCCGGTAACCCTGGCAGACCCATTGTGGCCAGCTATAATTCCTCTACTGAACGTATTTCCGCTTTCGTTGGCTCTTTCTCACAACCACATGTTCAAGCGCTGCTTACATACGCGATACCTACCACTGCTTGTTACTACAGATGTTTCTTCCTTGTACACTAACATTCCTGATGTCCATGGACTTGCAGCTTTGGAATTCTTTCTCAGCCAGAGGCCTAAACCTCACATCCCAACCACAGCTTTCCTTCTAAATCTAGCCAACCTAGTCCTCACCTGTAACAACTTCACTTTCAAAAACAAACAGTACCTTCAAATCCGAGACACACCCATGGGTACAAGAATGGCCCCTTCCAACGCCAATCTGTTCATGGAACGATTTCCTTCAAACCCAACCATTGACTCCCTACTTTGGATGATGTAGTAATATTGTGGAAAGCTGTCTTTTCCCACTTCGTTCTGTTATGAAATTGACTTGCAATAAAAACATTTTTTCCACAATCCTGACAGCGGTTTTTCAGGGTTTCTCCCAGTTTCAACCAGGAAACTTTCGGGGTGGTACCTTAAGAAAGGCTGGTCGATGCCTTCCCCTACTCTATCCCGGCATGAGTCAGAGATGCCACAAATAAATTCAAATTAAATAAAACGCTTTTTATTTTTATACAGTGTTAGAAATTGGGAAGTACGTGTTGGTTGCGAAATGGCACCTTGACCTTTGGTTTTGGTTGCCAAGAGTGAATGCTTAGTCGCCATTTTATTTACTGTGGTTGCAAGTAGAAAAATAAAATTATGCATATGTTTTTATATTTAAAAAATTGAGTAGCACATCTTACGAATTACTTAATGATTACAAAAGAATATCTGCTAATTAATAAAGAAATTACATGTGCCTGTTCTTTTTAAATAAGAAATTGATTTAAAGAAATTATTTTGATAGATGATGTTATGATAGTATTAAACTGATATATATGTCGGCAATATATGTGATACTTTTATAATCCAGCATTAGTTTTAACACTATGACAGTATCATTATGTTAAGGGAGAAAAGGTCATCTCTATTGCTAAGTATACCCTATTACGACAGAGACAAAACCTTCAACTTTCAATTAGGCTTAATATGTTCACAAATGTTGGTAGTTCTTTGGTGTTCAAAACACATTTGACGTAATTTTTTTAAGTTTTCTCTCGTAATGTTGGCCCACATTAGTGTACCTCGACTACATAACAAATTCATTGCATTTGCAGCACTCAAAGCTCTAAGGTTGGGATCATATTTATTTTGATTCTTGACCATCAATAACAATGTACTTAGTGCTGTGAATGTGTATTTTTGTCCATGTTATTGGTCTAGATCAGGGTTTCTCACCGTGAGGTCGCAACCTCCAGGTGGGTCGCGAGTTTTGTGCAAGGGGGAGTCGCTAGGTGTGTGAATGTGTGTATTAAATAGCCTGCTGAAGGGTTCAACACACACAGAGTGAAACGAAAAAGCTTATCATAAATTTGAAAAGTACTTTTGGGGGTCGCCGGCCAGAAGACATGGTAAAAGGGGCCCGCGGCATGAAAAAGGTTGAGAAACGCTGAATTAATGATTTTACTTATAGATGTTCACATTTTGTTTCCATTGTTGCAGGGGAGCTTCCGTATCAGTGTGAGGTTTGTCTGAAGAAGTTCCCCTATTTGGCCAGTTTTCTTCGCCACAAGATGATCCATCTGGGCATCAAGAGATTCCGCTGTCAGCAGTGTGGGAAGCTCTTCAGGTAAGCCTTCCATTAAGTTTTTCAAGGAACAACAATAGAAAATAGGTTCCATTGGTATGTACAGACACGCTTCATGAATTAGAGGGCCAAATTGATCCTTTCTACTACCAAAACGCATACTATCTAAGTAACAGATAGCCGATTCACGACATACTAAGGGTTCCAGATTTCTACTTGATTTTATTTTTTCTAATTTTGGCATTGGTGAAACACCTAATCTCCGAGACCGATCGACTCTGTTGTAGAGCCTTGACTTCGTTTCTGGAGGTCTTCGGCTCAATTCCAGCGGTTGACCATCCCGAGTGAGGTTTTTTCACAGTCACATGAGGCAGATGCCGTGATAGTACCTTCAATTTACTCCTTTCCCCACCCTCTATCCCTGCCTGGACGTTAGATGCCTAAAGGCCGTAAATATATTAAAAGAATTCAAACTTAAAACCCAAGTCACTTCGGAAACCATTAGCTGTCAGTATCCAGAGCGAGTCAAAAGCCGGGAAACACTTTTTGAAACAGTGGGTACAAAATGCAAATAAATGGGTAGTAGGTAGGAGACACCACACATAGCGAGATGGTCTATATTTGCAAGGAGGGTTGCAGGAACATCTACGTCACATCGTGTATATTGTTATTGTAACTAACCATCATGTCGTAATCTCATCTGGTAAATGTTAGGATCAAACTTAAATGAGGCCAGAGCTTTTCTCCAGAAATCCTTCCCTTTTTTTATAGTTAAATATTCAATATAAAATAACCCCTGAGTTGTGTGTGGAGTTCGTTAAATCTGTAACTAAATGAACTTAGACCCTGGCAGAGAGAGCTGCTTCTCGGAAGAGTATTCGCCGAGAGACATCCATCAGACGTGTAGGTTAAAGTTGCCTGTTCAGTATATCGTCGTCGGAACTGCAAAACATTCTATGTAGCAAAACAGTTTTTTTTTTTTTTTTTTTTTTTTTTTTTTTTTTTTTTTTTTTTTTTAACGAAAGCCAAAAAACTGGTTTCCTGACTACAGTCTGGAATACAATTTAGGTATTGCAAAGTTGTTATATCTCAAATATATATATATATTTATACTCACAGGGTAGATTTCTAAAGTATGCACAGTACACAGATCTATAAACTGGTACGAAAACATGAAAAAGTTTTTTAAAAATGCCACGTTGGGGGGTTTACAGTTCCGACGACGATATAACGGAAAGTTAAATGGATCCACTTTGTAGGCAAAGCCAATTCACTATCATCTGCAGAATTAGTTCAAAAAGAATTAGATTACCCGCAGAAAGTTTTTAATAGATATTCTGGTCATCCTTTGAGAAGAAGACATACTGGTTTCAGTTAAGATAAAAGCTGAGAAAAGTAACAGTGGCGATCCAGTAGATTCAACCGAACAATCCAGACCATACACTAGATTTCCGATAGGTTTTTTGTTTTACGTTGCTCTCAGAATGTGACCTTGACATACCTTCTATATTTTGTTCTAAAATTTGTTGAACCCTAGTAGAAAAAGTAAGAAACATCGGAGAACTCAGTCATATGTAGAGCTACTTGTAGCAAGGAATTGATTAAGCAAGACAAAGAGAAATAGTTATGACTGTGCTGAACAATATGACCTTACAATAAGAAAAAAATCGGGGGTTAGGGTATTGTCTTTTCTGAAGAGCAATCCTATCAGTTTGTTAAATATGTTAACACAGCATTAAATGACTGCAGAATCTTTAAATTCTTCTTGGAAATCGCTTTAAAAAAATATGAAGGTCGATACAAAGTTGCAGTTTATCAGGAGTAATACACAATTGAATGTGTAGTTCACCTGCTTTGTTTGTTAACATGCAGAGCCTGTAACAACAATCCACCTGAATTCCCACCCCATGCTTAGTTTTCCTCTTTGACGCTTCTGTATGGTGGTTTGATGGAGCGTAAGTTTTACCATGGAGAACCTCGATTAAATGGATTGAAATCAGCTAGCTCCTTTCTAATGTAGGTATTGCGTTAAGAGACATAACATTATATTAAATTCATACTCACAAGGTAACCTTCCAAACTGTGAGTGGGTGGATTGCGTTTATTTGATCTGCAATGAAATGTCCTGTTGCTGGCCATGCTTCGAAAAGGAGTTATCACTACAAACATGAACTGCGCCAAAGCGGGAATGGAATTTCATCAGAGTGCATTTTGTTTATCAAATTCTTCATAACAATATTAAACAAAAATAGAAGTATGTGGAACACTAGTGTTCATCGTTTACGTGTTCTTAAGAAAAAGCCGAAGATACGCAGTCGTTTAATTTTTGAAAAAGAACAAATTTGGACTAGAATATGCTGATTCCATTGTGTACAGTGAATGGAATCTTATGAAACGTACAGTTGTCAATACATAGTACAATACTCTATGCTTAGCGTCAGTTTTATGTTTCGCTCGTGAGCCGTTTCAAAATTACCGGTCAAAAACGAAAAGTTTGGAAAATTCTACTTTTTGAATCGAATGTGGCCTCGTTTGAAAACAAATTCTGCATTTCTATGGACAAGTACAGGGTGATTCAAAAAAACGGGAAATTTTGAAAATTAAATAATTTAATGAAGAAAAAAATCATCGCATTTAATAGTAAACTAATGGCATTTGAGAATACATAGGGTATAATTTATTTTTTGAAGATGGCCTCATACAGGTGAGCTCCTCCTCTACGCAAACATTCCTCCAGTCTCTTCGTTACATTGTTCATGGTTTCACGTAGCATCTCAACTGGAATTTCGGCAGTTGCTGCTCGGATGTTGGCTTTCAAGTCTTCATTGTAGCAGGTCGACTAAGGAACACTTTGCTTTTAAGATGACCCCACAAAAAGAAATCACAAGCTGACAAAACAAGGGATCTGGGATGCCATTGAATGTCACCATTTTTCGAAATTACACGTTCCCCAAACAATTGGCGTACAGCAGCCATCGATATTCGTGCTGTGTGGGACGTTGATCCATCTTGTTGAAACCAGGCTGTGTCAATAATGTATGGAAATCTCTATAGTTGTTGCACAACAAAGGTTTCAAGCATGGCGACGTAACGACGGGGGTTGTAACTGTAATCGTATGGCCATTCTCGTCGTCAAAAAAATAAGGGCCCATCACACCGAATGATGACATAGCACACCACACAGTAACTTTGTTGCTGTGCATTGGACGCTGGTGATATATATCAGCTGTTGTGCCCAATATCTAAAATTTTGTTTGTTAACAAATGTTTGCGTAGAGGAGGAGCTCACCTGCAAGAGGTCATCTTCAAAAAATAAATTATACTCTCTGTATTCTCAAATGGCATTATTTTTACTAGTAAATGCGATAAATAATTTATTTAATTTTTTTTCATTAAATTATTTAATTTTCAAAATTTCTCGTTTTTTTTAATCACCCTGTATAAACTCGTGTTATACATACTTCTATTTTTTTGTTTGACATTGTTATCAAGAATTTGGTAAAAAAATCCACTCTGGTGAAATTCGTTGTGCAAGCGAACGTCTTTTTTTCTGCTCTGGCATGTTTGTAGCCATAACTCCTTCCCGAAGCATGGGCGCCAATTTGTTTTCTGGTCAACAACAGGACATATGTAGTCGATTTCATTGCAGGTAAAATTAACTCACGGTTCGGAAGGTTACCTTGTCAGTTAGTCCTCTCAGTACAAAGAACATTCATAATAATAAAAAGTACGTACGTTTTCACGAATATACGTTCATGTGGATTAAATAAAGTTAGGGATGTTTGTTTCATGCAAACAAAAGTTCTTTTCACAACGAAGAAATTTCGTTGTTGTTTCGGAGTGAAGTTATGGTGTGAATTGGCGGAGCATGTCACTGTAAGCAATATGAAACATTAACGGATAAACTAGGTTTTAGTGTATTGAGTAAAATTTTTACCGTTTGCTTATAGTACTACTGGGATGGGTTTAAGATTGATGATAATAGATCTTGAATCAGTGTGTAACATAGGGATGCCGATCCAATTTTTATTATTATTTTATGCTGTCTACTAATTCTAAGCTTGCCTTCAACTTGGTATACTTTCCTCGCCGCCATCGAATCGTCTAACAAAATGGCGATGATATCTCTACGTATTATGTACGCTAATAAATGGTTGTTTTCTTTTTTCAGAGAGAAGCAGACATTGAATCGCCATGAACTAACGCACATGGATTCTAAACAGTTTGTTTGTGAGGTCTGTAACAAACGGTTCAAGCAAAAGGTGACCCTGGATGTCCACGTGCGCATTCACTGGGGACAGAAACCGTACAAGTGTAACAAATGTCAGCGAGCATTCCGCCACAAAGTCTCCCTGCGACAGCATCGCTGCTTGCTCTCAACGGACAGCCAACAAGTGCAAACGGAACAATGTGCGGTTAAGTTTGATTGGACTAATGACCTTATGTTGTTGAGTACTGAAGATGCAATTGAAGATCACACTGACAATAGTGCTACTTCCATTGAATTCCGTGAATCTCCCGCCAGTGACAAAATTGTGAAAGAGTGCGAGTCTGATGTGCAAAATAATAATATTACATCAGAAGCATTCAGTCATAAAGTCAGATGTAAAACCGTTTCAAAGCAATCAGCTGATGCTGCTGTGTACACAGTAAATATTGCTGATACAGATTTGGAGACACAGTATATGTCGTTTTCAAATGTTTCTTCAGTATTGCAACTAACCATGCCTCAGGATGGCGTTCCTCGTGTATTCACCGTGATTGGTGCTGCAGACAGGTCTCCAGTACCTACCAGTGATGAGGTGGACACAGATTGTCGAAAACTAACGACTCGAGAGGAAATTAATAATCACTCAAACCTGTTTCTTAACTCGCTGCTCGTAGGTTCAAATGGTTCTGGGCCCGAGTCTGGGGAGGCGACACTAAAACTACAGGAAATCGTAGCTGATGGAAGGGTAAATTATTTGTTAATGCCTGATTTATGTAATGATTCAGGGAGTGAAGAAACATCGACTAACGTGTTCAGTGGTAGATCTGATGAGGGTAATGTCGTTGTGCAGTCTGAAGATCAAACGCAAGAGCTCCAGTATGTGACTGTGGGAGATGTCGGAAGCGAATGGCAAATAGTCGTCGAAGAAGAGGGATTTTCGCAGGTTGTTCTCAAACGATAATAAATAAATATTGCTGTTAACTAGATCGTAAATCGTGTCTTGTTACTTTATTTATGAAAATTAGTCAACAAAATTATCCGTACTCCATTTTTAAAATATATGAGATGTACAGTAAACACAGTTTTTTTTTTTTTTTCCCACACACACTTGACTCAGTGCTTCACTGCTGTATTGCGAATTGCATTCTATTCTTTAATCGCTATCTTTGCGCATGTCATCCCTTTCGCGATCATTGTGCTTTCGATTTTTCCAGATTATTGTTTTACTATCGTCACAATTTTCAATATGTCGGTGTTATAAACAATACGTTAGCGAGGCCGTGTTCTACTAGTGTAATTTGAAGCATGAGTCTCTATTCGGAAGGAATAGAAGTCGTTCGTCAGTTCTAGATATCTAACAGTCAACATATTCCTCTTCTTAGGCATGGATAATTCGAAGCTTAAATCTACCTGTTTGTGCAAAAGTATATCGGTTCGATGTACAATTCCTATAGTCTAGATATCATCCTGTAATTTAGACATTATCATGTCTCTTCGTAATAAATAACAATGTATGAATGTTTATCTGCATGTCTTTAAGTTTACGCATTCGGCCACCAATACTAAAGTTATTCACCATACACAAAACAATATAGCATTCACAAGCTTCGTTATGGCCACAGAAAAAAGTTGCTTTGTAAGTCACACCTGCCCATCGTGTTTTACACGTTGGTTCGTGTTTAACATTTCGTCACTGGCAAAACAGAGTAACGTATCTCATTTTCTTTAACTTCTGAGGAGAAACGTTTCAAGTTTTTGCGAAGACAATGTGCAGTGGCTTTAAATTTCGTATATCTCAGATATTGTTGGTCATAGAGATACGACACTTTATCACATTACAGATCCTTTTATGAGCAACACAGATACAGCCATAATTCAAATTTGTAACTTTTTGAGGTACGTCACTTTGTTTTCCCAATGACGGCTTGGCCTACAGCTTTTAAAAACTTCATAATCCATTCCTGAATACTCGGTTTGTCTCCCATTCTGTGCTGAATGTCTTCTATGGATAGCAGCCCACAAAAAACAATTTGTTTTCTTTTTAATCAAATTGCCAACGCGGTTGATGACATATCCATTGTGTGATAAAAGTATTTACAAAAGCAACACACTCAAACTACAGATATTTATTATAAGGATGCGGACAAACTCGTTACTTTTGAAAGGAAATGGTATAGAGTGCGAATTTTTTTTTTTTTTTCTTATACTTCACCCCCCAGCCTCCCTTTATACAGTTGTGAAGGTTTCCCTGGTGATGTAAGTGGGTTTTACTTACGAAATGTACTACACCACAAACAAGTTGGTAAGAAGTTTAAATGGTTTCGAGTAAGCTTGGATTTCCAAAATAATCACGTGACATGGACGTACGTACGATGGCAAGTCCAAGCCTAACTCTCAGAAGAAAAAGAAAATGGTGTGCATGACATTTGATACGCTATTAGAAGTTCGTTGCTGATGATCATATGAAGATTTCATTCTGAATACGTATGATTGAAGATCACGAATGATGAATTACTTACTTACTCTATGACTTACGGAATTCGCAAGTTCATCGCCGCAGTAACAAACGTTCTCGATAGAATTCTGTCCTGAGCACGATCAAGCCAGTTTTCATCACAAACACCTACCAATATTATCCTCCCAACGTCGTCTGACTCTTCCATCCGGTTTACCAACCACGATGGAATATAATCTTCGTTTCTCTCCCATCCGAGCTACATGGCATGCCTACTTTAGTCGTCGCGATTTCATTATTCTAACAACATCGGATGAGTCGTAAAGTCCGTGAAGTTCATTATACAGTCTCCTCCATTCCCCAGTCACCTCGTCCCGTTTCGGCCCGTATATATCACGAATGAAGAATACATTTTTGAATATAGCAATGGATGGAAATTGAAAAATAAAACCAATAATAATAAGATCGTCTTACAGATTACCGTGGACTCCGCTGTATACTCTCCTCGCTATTCGCCATTTTGAGGTTGACGGTCGACCACTTCGAGAAGCGTTTGCAACTTTCACGGAATTTACCAATGAGGTTTTCCAGAGCATTGCAGTGAGGCACTTCACATTTGGAAAGTTTTCCACAAACATTCTTTAAACAGTTTCCTTGATTTCCCTTGGTTACGAAACACATGCTCCACCAGGAATATTCGCTGTTCAATCGTCAGCACCATGATCACATGACTTTGCACTGCCACTGTCACTCAGTAAACTGGGTCAATACGGTGGGAATTTCCTTCCACCCTAACGCCATCGGGAAGTAAGTAACTTCATCTTTTTTTGCACTCTGTGCATACTGGCTTCCTGCATTTCAAGACATTGTTTGACCCTATTAAAGAGACTCCTTATTTGCTTGAGCAATCTGTTACCAAGACCTGTACAAATTTCCACCCCAGATCTTTTCTCCTAATATTTTCTTGAACAGGGCCAAAGCGTTGAGAAGACCGAGATGTGTCGGGAAGACAGTCTTCGAGAGGTAGGTGTTTATAACAAAAACGGCTAGAATCCAATGGAGAACTTTGTTACTGGGGTGGTAAACTTGCGGGTTTCGTATGCCATTGAGCTAGTTACAGGGTCCACTCATTGATGAGAGCGAAATGGAAGGTTTTCTGGAAAGAATACAAATCACCTCCCTCCCACGCACACGGTGTTGAAGATGTTTATGCCATATGAAGCGTACACCGGGAAAAACGATAAAGCTTCATTTTTAAAAGTTGTGAGAAAACACACATTTTAAAGTGGAAGCGCTTGAATTTAAATTTATTTTTGGCTTTGAAGGCACTTTTCGGTCTGAGGCCAAAACATTTAAATTCTCTCTTTAAAATGCGTTTTTCTCAATTTTCAAAAATGGACTTCTATCGTTCTTCCCGTGTACTCTCGCAAGGTGCTGAAGATACCTTCTCTACTTTGCCTTGGCAGTAAGAATAATTCCGTCTTGTTTGTAAGCTTCAGTGTAATGCAACGCTGGCTGCTGAACAACGGTAACTTGTCTTCTACACATACCAAACTACTGGTAGGTCTACGTACATATCAGATTTTTTTTCTTCTTTATCGACAGGAACTGATGAAAGGTTTGTTGTATTTCTTCCTTTCCTAAGGTAGGGAGTCTTATCGAGCGCAAAACCAAACTGTTCGAAAACATCTGATCCTACCGCGATTCGTCGTCCTTCTCCAATACAAGCGAATACTTTTGGTTGTATTTATCTAGTTTTGAAATGTGCAAACAGGCATCTTCAGATGGGACGCTAATATAGTCGGAACATGTCACACTTTAACTTTATTGTCACATTGCTTAAATATTGCATTGTTTAAGTGCGTCGATATAGAAGAGTTAACTTATACATGCAGAATTTAGATGACAGAAGTGAGATTGACTCCCTCGCGCATTTAAAGTAAATTATAAGACTTCCCGACGGAAATATTACCGCTGCTGGTAGCTTCCGACAGTGTTTTATTTTTAATTTGAATTTAACTTTTAAGCAACTTTGGCTCAAACCAGATGGATGATGATGGAAGAATTGGTGGTCAGTGAAAGTGGCAGGAACCGGAAAAACCCACGCACACCGGATGTTTATCCGCCACAAAGCCCACATAGCATGAGCCGGATTGAACCGAGGACCCCAAGCACCAGAGGTAAGCGCACTAATCCACCTGATATTTTTTTTTAGTGTGTGTACAAAACAAAATGAAGTAACGGAAGAAAAATCTCATGCAGCACGGCAAATAGACATCGTAAGCACAAGATGATACTGAAGAAGTCAAAATGACTCCCTCGGGCATTCTTCTGTTAGTCTGTTATCTTTGCCTTTCTACACTTAACGGTGTAGATCACCCCCGCCATCTTGGTATGACCTTTCCATTGATTTACATGGGAATCTTTTTACTCGTCTTATGTCTCTCGGAATATTCAAGTTCCGCTTTGACGAAATTTTCCTTGGCGGTTATTTTGACTCTGTAGAGTTTTGGTTTGTGAAGTTTCTTCAAATAAATTAGTATAATGCATTATTAATAATTTACCATATATCCATAAATCACAATATATCAACGGGAAATTATACTGTTCATCTGTAACATATTGCATTTCTACAAAACAGCATGAGTCAAAGAAAACATGACGAAACACTAGGTGAACAGAAGTTAAAAATTACGCTCCTGAGAGATAAGACTATTAAACAATTCCCATGTAAATCAATGGAAAAGTCCTACCAAGATGGCGGGGGTGATCTACACCGTTAAGCTTAATTAGAGAAAGTTATATATTATTATGCGTACCATTTTATTAACTTGTCTATCTCAGCCTCTTACTTCGAAAATACTAGATAGTGATACATGGTGTTGACATAATGAATATCGTCGCTTTCAAGGCACAGGGGCGTAAATTACATTTCTTAAATTTTACAGAAGATTTTAGAAGCGAAACAAGCGTCGCAAAGTTGCAGATAAGATGTACAAGATTCTTAACAGGAAGATCAGAATTGGAGACTTAATATCTAAATTTCACTTCCATGTTCTTTTGCGAATAGCCATAAATAACTCCCTTCATTGTCCAACGCTTAGGTTAAGTATACTGCAGCGCCCCTTATTATTGAGACTAGTAACTGTGTATAATAATCTAAAAGATCAAAAGTTAAAAATCTCACTCCGAAGTACGAACTTCAGGCTCCAATCTTGGTGGGCACAGCCAGAATTTAGGAAAGTACTATTTATACATAACTTCACTTATTCATTTGGTTCAATGTACAGGGTGTCTGAGACCTACCACCCGTACACACCTAAAATGAAGGGGTAAGTTTGTTACAAAAATAACGAAATGTGAAATAAAGAAATCGGCTATGCTCTAACCAATAATTATATCTGCAATTTCCGGTGCTCAGCGGAAATGACCTATCTAGACCGGAAGTTGAATTTTTCGAATGGAACATAGCTTTTTAATCAGATCCCGATTCGACGAAAATAATTAAAACGATTGGCTAAAACATTTTTCCAGCGAATGCCTCCATTGGCTGGAAAATGATTTTGAAAGTATGGTCCCTAAGCATGTACAGTTAATCTTTCCGCGCCAGGCATTCGCTGCAAAAATTTCAGAGAAAAGCTCATTAATTACAGGGGTTGGACAAAAAAAATCTAAAACGTTTGAAAAAGTGTGAAAATCATACCTAGTATGGTGTGGGGCCTCCTTTTGCGTCCAAAACAGCTTGGATCCGACGTGGAATGGACGTATACAGCTCCTGAATCGTGGTGTGTGGAATGTTGTACCATTCTTCCTCTAAAACATGCTCCAGTTCCTTAAGGGATGATGGTGGAGGGTAATGAGACCGAACACGCCTTTCTATCACAGACCAAAATGGCTCAATGATGTTCAGATCTGGTGATTGTGGGACCCAGGGGAGGTTGTGATAGCTCCTGGTCATGCTCCTCAAACCATGACTGCACCGTTTTTGCAGCGTGACAGGGTGCCAAATCATCTTGGTAGATGCCATCACCATCCAGGAACAATGTGTGGGCCATGGGTAGAACCTGGTCCCCCAAAATGGCCTCATACGCCTTAGCATTCATCATTCCATGTAGGGCTATGATGGAACCTGCAGAAAACCACGACATCACTGCCCATACTGTAACAGAACCACCCCCATGCTTTACAGTTGGGCGTAGTCAGTCTGGATCATAGGCCTGCGACGGTGTTCTCCATACGTAAACACGACCGGTTGTTGGAAACAAGGTGTAGGTCGATTCATCGGAATACATTACGTGTTTCCACTGATCAAGCGTCCACTCCTTGTGGTCCTTGCACCACTGGATACGCCGCTTCGCATTTACTGCTGCGACCAGAGGTTTGGAGATCGCGGCCCTGCCATGAATTTTCATTTTATGAAGTTCCCGTCGCACTGTTTTTGATGAAACCGGGTTCTGTAGGCCGGAATTGAGTTCAGACGTAATTTTCATCCCTATCGGACAGGATTGTCTTTCGACCACTGTTGTGCTTTGCAGACGTTGTTTGCCCATGCATTGTGTATGCCCTCGTGACATTGGACACAGTGCCTGTCGATACCCCCACAATGGTCGCCACTGTTGTCACTGAAGCTCCAACCAGACGGGCACCAACGATCATGCCTCTTTGGAAGTCTGTCAGGTCGCCCATTTTACCTCACCACTTGCACACCACGACACTCACAGGTGAACTGGGTACTGCTGACGGAAGAGGAAGGTCCACATGACACATTGAAAACAAAACACGATCGGCAACCGCAACACGTGGTGTACAGTGGCGGGCGACACTTACGTGTCCTGTATGACGTGTTTTTAGATTTTTTGTCCAACCCCTGTATATATCTTTCTTTAAATCACAATGCTTCATCGTGTCCTCAAATCTTGCAACGTTAACTCATTTCCCGACGTCATACAATGATAACATTTTGCATAAGCGGCTTACGTTGAGTGCCAATACAAAAATATTCTATTGTTTTATATATTTTAAAAGCATATTTTATTTTTTTAATAACTTTTTTCATAAAATAAATACTAGCCCGTAACGAGGATGCGTTTGACTGGTTGCAGAACACTTTAGGATTTGAGTGACAAACTATCAGCGTGAGATAAAGTCTCCGAACACTGAAATAACTCGAAAAAATAATAAATATTTTTAAACCATACTTTTCTTAAACAATTCGTACTAACAGGTAAAAAAATATTGTTTATGCATGAATTAAAAAACAGCATGGGGCGCGCCAATTTATAAAGTGATTGTATATGAGAATGCACCATGCTTTTCTTTTTAGTCATGCATACATTTTTCTTTTTACTTTTTAGTATGAATTATTTAAGGAAAGTACGTTTTTAAAAAGTTTTTTTTTTTTTTACTTAGAATCGGATGTAAAAATTAACATGCTCCATAAAAAAGTGAACATCCCGTCAGCACCGGAAATTATAAGTATCACCATTCGATAGTGTGTACCCGATTTAATAATTTTCATTATTATTTTTTATAAAATCTATTAATTTTAAATTTGGTGTACGGTGGTGTCTTCGCATTTAGAGCAAAAGGTGCTATCTTGAACCCCATGGGTAAATCGAGCTCCCGTAGTTTCTCAAAAACTATTTGTCTTTCTGTAGCACCACCAGCTTAGGGCTTTGTCTAGATCAGTGGTCTCCAAACTTTTAAGCCTAGGGACCACACTGACTCGGCCCAGACCTAGCTAGCTCATCATACCCACATACTGAAGTTTTGAATTCCTGTAGTGTTCGTTTCGGGACTAGCCGGCGAGTGAGATATCTTAACCTAACCTGACTTCTCTAACCTAACCTAACCCTATGTCAGTGAAGTGTGTAGAATTTTAAAATGTGTAAATATAAAAAACAATCCAACCTGACTCTCCTATGCCTATGTCATTGAAGTGCGTAGAATCTCAAAATGCGTAATTGGTGCGACGTAAAAGAGATCGTTTGCGAAAATTCCAAGTGGAAAAAGCAAAGAAAAGTGATGTGTAGAGCGATTTTCACGGTAGAAGTGGTCGAGTGCAAATAGTGAAGCAATACTGGTAAAACGCGTTTGTGGTCGTAGCGCCTTAAGTTGTGAAGAAATGAACAAATGTTCTAAGTTTCAACATTCTAACATTAAATTATGCCAGATAAAGGCGTAAAGAATATTTTCGTTTGCCCATTTAATAAATAGGCTGTAAGTTGTTTAGATAATATACTGTTGATTTTTAATATGGCTAAGGTTGAAATATGGGCCCCCACGTTTGCTGGTAATGTGAGCCCCCTTCTTAATGGGGTCTATCACAAAGAGGGGGCAAAACCTGGCAGAAATCTCTAAAATGAAACCTAAACTGTCGTGTAAGCGAATACTTGTGCTTTCCGTGAAGAAATCCGCTGACGTAATTGACCTTGATTCTGGTTTAGAACCTTCTCTCCTGAGTTGAAAAACCGGATGAAGGCGACGCAGTGTTTATTTTGTGATGGACCTTTTTCTGAAGAGTAAAGGTTCACTTTTAATTGAATTTCAGACCCTAAGATGCTGTAGCTACCGAATTATACTAGGGGGCTCATATTACACACACACTTTTTTTTTTATATATATACAAAGTGTTAACTTTTGGTAAATTAATTTCTATTATAATAAACGTTGTGTTTATCATTAAAATACTGTATAAAATAAATCACTGTGTGTGCAATATAATTATAAACGTGTTTTGCCAAAGTTTTACGTTGTAAATGCTAATTTTGTGTGAGTTACACTAAAAAAAAGAAATGGGGGCTCAAGATACCACCGTTTCCTATACAGTTCATCTTTCAGACATACTTTTTAAATCATTTTAAGGCCAAGGGAGACGTTGGTTGTAAAAACGTTTCAGACAAAACTTTAATTATTGGCGTAGAAACGGAATGTAATTTTAAAACTACCATGATCCGTTTGAAAAATTCAACTTCCGGTCAGCACCAGAAATTGTAAATTCGATAGAACATCCCCAGTTTGGTTATTTCGATATAATTCCTTTTAGTAAGAAATTAAACCCATCATTTTACGAGGGGTGCGCGGGTGGTCTCAAACACTCTGTATACTATTAATTACACAACACACACACAACAAAAAAAGTTTTTAAACCTCGGATTTACAAGCTGATCATTTTTATTTTGTGTTTCCCCACTGTTTTAAATTGTGGCTGTGCACACGAAGATCGCAGACTAACGTTATGATGCTCGGATTCAGTTTTTTCAATTTTGGCGAATCATCTAATTCTAATATCCTTGGTTGAGTCAATGACATCATGTCTGAAACAAGCTACAGTTACCCTAATAAAGGTAGGCTTAAACCACACCAAACAATGTTTACAGAATGCCTCCATTTCAAGAGCATAGTTAGAAAACCTCTTCTTGCACACTGAGACAGAAGGAAAGATATGAGGGAATAATTGAATGCTGCTTGAAGTCCTGCAATATATTGATAAATTATAAAATCAGAAGCATCACTTCATTTAACCCTCATATTTTACATTTCTTGGCAGTCAACGTGCTTTGCCAAACGATTTTGTATTTATAAAATGTTAGAGATGGGTCGATACCAGATACTTATTTCTGACCTTCGATACTTCCTTCAACATTATAATGCAAATGATATATGTGTAATTAAAAGTAATATATAAATTAGAGATGGGTCTATATGAGAATTACTCGATACTAGCACTTATTTGTGCCCTTCAGTTCTCGCTACTTTCTTCAACATTGTTCTAGGATAAAAATGATACATTTATGCAAATAAAATGTAAACGTAATGATTAATAATGACATTATAATAAGAGCACTAATCTCAGCTGGCATTCATGCAGTACGAGAACTTATTTTATGTAACAGAACAGACGGTAAAAGATCAGATGGGATGACTCGTTACCCTGGAAGAGAGGCAAACCGTTAATAAGGGACTTCACTTGCTCAGATACGTTCGCTCCTTCCAACCTCCCTTTTTCCTCAATCCAGGCGGGAAATATCGCCAGTCGAAAAGAAGCGGAAAAAAGAAGAAAATATAGTAATCTTGCACAGAAGTACCATTTCGTACCCATTGCTATCGAATCCAGTGGTTCATGGGGAAAAGAAGGCCTCAGCTTCACAAAATAAATAGGTAAGCGTATCACAGAATCATCTGGTGATGATAGAGCAAGCACCTTTCTTATCCAAAGAATAAGCATGGCAATTCAAAGAGGTAATGTAGCTTCAATCCAGGGAGCCATACCCAAAGGCAAAGAATTAGATGAGATATTCCTACTGTAATTTTGATTTATTTGACGGGATGTTTGTCACTATCCATAATTATAAGTAGGTAGCCGTTAACATGAAGCCTACCGTTGTAGCAGATGAAATGTTTCCTGAAGGAGCTGGACCATACATGGAGATGGAAGAGGCAGGAGGTTCTGATGGACTGTTATTGGATTTGGCGGTAAATGAGAAAGCAGTTCATGCAGACATTTTCAATAATTTCAAAGACATATTTGATGATGATGATCTGCAGTGACTGTCATGGTGGCCTTCCGAATCTTCTGAACTTAATTTCTTTGCCAGAAATTATGTTTCTATGTATTAAAAGTAATATATAAATTAGAGCTGGGTCGATACCGGTACTTGTTTCTGACCTTCGGTACTTGGTACTTTCTTCAATATTCGTCTACAGTGTAAAATGTAATTAAAAGTAATATGCATATGATAAATTCTATCGTATAACTGTCCTACTTTATCTTCTTTCATCTTAAATACTCTTTACCACTTCTTTTTAAAGAAGAGTGGAAGTCGTCTTTTTAAAATTTGAAACTGCTAAAGGTAATACTTCTTTCACTTAATAGGGTATTTTAAAATATAAGAAAACAAACAATACCACATATAAATACTTCTCAATGACTGGATGTTATAGGTTTTTGTTAAGGCGCCCGAGCATTCCTGCTGCATCGGAATCGAGTCGATTTTTGCCACGCTTTTTCTGTCACTCCTGACTGCTCTTTTGAGAATTGTGCTCATTAGAGCCTCGGATGACGGATAAAGGCACACCCTATAGTTGTGCTCATGACGGATAAACTTTAGGCACACCCAGGCAAATTGCTTTCTTTCTGTCTCTCAATGATACATGAAAAATATCAAGAAATCAAGCATATGGTGCTTTTAAAGGTCTCTGAAGGGTTAGTGCTTGTTTTGTAGTTCCAAACTTCACAAAATCAGCATTGTATCCGTCATGGCTCGGGTCTTCCCCTCTCTTTTGTTACGCAAATTTGACCGATAATACAAGTTAGGCATCTTCTTATTGAATGACTGTGGGTATCTGTATATATATCTCTGTGTGGCTGGAACGTCGTTTTACAAGACCCGTAAGCCAAGGGGAAAACTGACAAAAGAATTCAATCCCCGAAACTTGAGATGAGGAGCTTCATTTAGGTGCAGCAGAAATCATGCCAAGCGTGGACGAACTATAGAACAATAAAATTTCTCACCAATCGATATTTTATTTTCAGTCGGTTTCTCCGCAACCCAGGAAACTTCCTTCATAGTACTTTTCTTTTAAATATTCAAGAATCTTTTCATCACAGTATTATATTCAGATAAAGAAAATTACTGTTCCTATTTTGCTTACCCTGCATATTTTTTTCAACTTAACGCAAAGTGAATGTGAAAAAAGCTAATTTTAGGATGGGATGAGGGGCTGAAATCGGACACTTTCCTGTCTGAATTTGTTAGTGTGTGTAAGAATACTTTCATTCAGTACTCAATATTTGTCAAGCCGTTATGAATTTCTTCTTCTACACTTCCAGATGTATATCTCAAAAACTAGAAATGGGTCGACACCAGAATTTCTGGATACGCCCGACATTTATTTCTAACTTCCGACAAGTTTTTCACAATGTCTTTCAGTGTATTAAATAATACATACATTAATTAAAATTGAAATGTAAGTGTATTGCTTTCCTATAATTTAAATTACCCTGAGCTATAGATGCCTAAAGGCCATAAATAAAATTCAAATTCAAGAAGCTTTAAGATGTATTTTATAGACCTAACGTTCTACCATGGGATTATTTTCAGAGAACGATATTAGTGTCAAAAATTCACAGTATCGACTTCATTAGTTGAGGTATCGATCGATACCGATAACTATCGGTGGTATCGAGAAGCCATCACTATCAAATATAATTACTTCACGTGGAAGGACATGGAAAAATAGAGAGCTAAATTTGAAATGTCTGGCACACACGACGCTTTTTTCGATATTACACCATTATCTGATGGAGAAAAGAAGACTTACTTCGGGGATGCTTTGACAGAATGAGAGTTAACCATGCAGAAGCTCGGTGGCTGGGCGTTAGGCGGTTTTGTAAAATCGGTGACGATACTATAAGCATAATGGCACGCAAACTTGAGGTGATTTACATAAAAACGAGGAAAAATTTCCTTTGAAGGCATGCGTAATTTCGTAGCTGTAAGTGCTGTTTCGGCGACAGCGTAAAAAATGACATCTCGACATAATGACGTAAACGGTGTTGGCTTCGCAAATCACAGTTAAAGTAGTACCCAATACATCTAAAAGTTATGCGTATGATTGGCAAATACAGCTTAAAGGGGATTCTTATGCTTCCACTATTAAACCATTTCATTCCTTGCCAGTGAATTTTTAGATTGCGAAACCCGTCTATACGGCACTCCGTCACTCATAAACATTGCTTAAATAGATGTATCAGGGACTACTTCGAGTGTTTTACTAAGCCGACACAGCTTACATTATTATATGTCGGGAAATGACATCATTTGTGACACCACCAGCGTAACGTTGAGCGCCTGTAGCTCGGAAACTACGCATGCCTCGATGTTTTTCCCAAAGGAACGTTTTTCTTATATTGATATAAATAATCACCTCCCGAAGTTTTCATAATTATTTTAGGGGACACCCTGTATAGTCATAGCGCTTGTAAACTATTGGTGGCCGAAATAATAAAAGAACGAACCCATCAAGGAACAGCAGTGCTAAGGGGCAGTTTCGTTTGTGCGATGGTTGCATGCTATGATCGCAAACAACTGCTGCATGCGTTGAAGGAAAATCAATGGAGTCGGTTTGGTTTGTGCATCGGACGCATGCAATTGTTGCAACGACTCCTCGGAGACCAGTCAAGCTGCGGCAGTCGCATGCGTTTCAGAGTTTTGTTCAGTTTACATTCGTGTTTTCTTTGAATTTGGAACTATTTTGTGCCAAATATGAACTTCAGCAGAGATGAGGATTGAAAGCTCCGTTAAGAATTGGATGAAAATGCTATGAAATTGTTGGTAAAACTCGAAACAAAGAAAATATATGCACAGATGTAGACCTGTAGTAACATGGGTGTTCAATAGATGGCAGACAGGGTTCCCACTCATTTGCCAAGATCAAATTCCCTGATTTTTCCAGGTCACTACTCCGAAATTTCCAGGTACACCATTTTGTATAAATATCATAATTCCATGGGAAAATAAAGATACATCAAAATATTTCACTGTATTCTTTTTTTAAATTGCTTCATGGTTGGCAGATTAGCCTCCAAGTAATTTAAAAAACGATCTAACATTAAATGCCTGCTGTAGCTAAATGAACTTCAAACAATAAGCTATCAAATTCCCTGACTTTTCCAGGTCTTCAGACATTTTTAGTGAAATTCCGACTTTTTAGTGCTAAGCTGGATTCCCTGACTATTCCAGGTGAGTGGGAACCCTGGCTGAGTATTGCAGGCAATTTGAAGTAACACTAGTGTTTTATATTGATTGAAGGTTGATAAAGATAAAATGAATTTTATGGGCGGTAACAGCACTATGGCTTACGCCCGTCCCGAGATTGAAGGTTGAGTTTAATTTGAAATGCTTTTTATATTATTATTATAGTTGTAATCAAGTCTAAAATTTTGTTACTGTAAGAAATATTGTTTACAGAAAGATCTTAAACTTGTAATGCACGAAAAGTAAATCATATAAATGTATAGAATATAGTAAGGCGTCGCGCGCGCGCCAAACGCATAAACGAAACCTTATGCTTCCGTCGCACGCATTCGATGAATACGACCATCGCCAAAACGAAACTGCACCTTTAGTTTAAGAATATATACGAGGATGGAGACAGTTAAAATCTGTTTATTTTCCATGTCTTTCTATGTTGTTGAACGTCAAGAATACGGAACCAACGATGTCAACTTGTGAAGGAACGAAGACTATCGTTGCGTTGTATTTTCTAAACAGGCAGCTATGGTTTAAGCCCATCACATGTCTGAAGGATGATGTCCCCACGGTGAGCACTCTTCCGGGGAGCTGGGGGAAAAAATGGTAACATACCTGTACGCTAGTTGAAATATGACCGAACAATTTTAGGTTTAAAACCCTAGAATGACGTCATATTGCGCAAAACGGTTGGATTTTACTATTCACAGATAAGGAATGGTTTGGAGGTTACTAGCAAATCAATCTTTAAAATAATGAGGAAAAAATATATAATCAAACTCAATTTAATTCATGAACTAGATATATTTGCATAGTTATTTTCAGGACTTTCTATACAATCTCTACATTAACTACGCTACATTCGGTTTCCATTACTATATTTCATCGTCACTTTTATACAGGCTATCATCACACGTACCTACCACACCTGCAGACAGAAATACGTTTTTTTTCCCTGAACTCATCAGTTTCTTTTCTTTCCATCGTTTGTTGATTGTCCATTCGTAGCTAATAATTTGTTCTTATTAAACTTTCTCACTAATTTAGCCAAAATGCCAACATTAGCACAGAAGAAGGCAATCCCTTCTAGCCAGATATACAAAAACGTATTTTTCCCTTCAAATTCCAGAAAGTAAGCAGGGAAAAGCCACGAGCACTGCGCGAAAAGCCAAATCGCAAGCAACGAGAAACTGTCCACGAAGGTCAGAGAAAGTTTCGGGAAACAAATTGGCAAAATTGACAAGTACCACAAAAAGTACTGCGATGTACATACTTTGTTGTACGTTACAAACAGAAATGTTTGCGCGAACAGACAAAATGACAAGTCTCGATGACTCGCATAAGCAATTGAAAAGCCGCACAACAAAATAATCTGAGGTAAAAATAATAACATGTCTAACGTTCTTGACGGTGAATCCAGACTTAAATAAAGTTGATAAAAGTAGAGTGAAAAATTATGCCGCGTATCTCGTCTGCTTAAATGATAGAAATAACTCTCTTCAAGGAATCTGTATCCGTACGTATAACAGAAAGCAGCTGTTACGAGCGCTAAAGTGCACACAGTTGAGAGAACTAATCGCACTCTGGCTTTATTTATCTCGAATAGACCCTTAAAACCTTTCTGCTGTCCCAGTGCCAGAAATAATGGAAGACTAAATACTATTGGATACAATTTAAAATGAATGGCTAAGGCAAGGACAATTCCAGCCAATATAAACAATCGTTTCTTGAAAAAGAACAACGTTGATAGTACTAAAGCACTAATTATGGATTCTGCATTCCCTCTTGTAGATACAACAATAGCTATGGGATTATATAGCCAGAAAAAAGCGCAGTATTTCGCCGTTTGCTCTATGTTAGTACCAACAGAATCCATTTTGATAATCGAATAGATTAAGTATCCTACTAATATATCTAGTAACGAAAACAGAAACTTCCCGTACAAGTAATGCACTGATATGCAAGGGGTAAGCAAAAGTGCAATTAACGGAGTATAACGGTACGTGTGGCGATTATACGGTGACATGCCTTGAGTAATATACCGGGAAGCATCTACAAAAACCTGGTAGTCAACATCTGTGTACTTAACAAGCATTGTCTCATCCTGGTATTCACCATACAGGATGAAAATTACGCGTACAAAGAATGCGATTTGCAAATGAGTACAGATTTCCATGGTGCCTCTCAAACTTTTACTTCACATTAACCGAATCGAAAGAACGACTTTGCTAGATTTACATCAAACTTGTATAAAAGCTACAACCGCGTTCCATGCTTTTTAGCAGCACTCTGTACACACATTTTCAACACTTCAAATTCTTTCGCACAATCGTTCTTCTTAATGTTATTATCTTGAGCGAGAACACATTTCGCATACATTGTTGCAGCATCTTTACACTCAACTATAAACAATGGGTACTTTCTCAATCGAGCTCTAGCTTTGTTAACTGATTCCATGATTAGTTCTGCAAACGACTAGAATCTACGTCGATAGAAACGTCCTGCGATCAGAGTTAGTCCTAGCGTTAGTTGAACAATATCAAGGTTGTTGCTTTCTTTGAGGAAGCGGGTCTCCGAAGTACGGCCGAAGAAAGGCATCATACAAAGGTCGGCTGAAAAACACCAGGAGACAACTTGCTGTAAAGAGTCCGGAAAACAAGCGTGGATTGCGTTCGAGCCAACTTTTCTTCTTCAAATACTTCGGTGGTGGAGGCTTCTTCATGGCGATTAGCTGGAAGAAGAAAAGTAGATATTGGTATGAACTTAATTATATTCAAATACTTTCATTTTTAGCTTATCAATTATTTTCAATTCGGACTATTTCAAGAATACGTCATTAAGGATGCCAGACGGACTATGGAGTTTGAAAAACGAATAACCGATTTTATACATAACTAGCTGGTGTCCCCGCTCCTTGGTTCGGGGTCGCTCGCCTTAACGAAGTCCTAAGAAAAATCATCTACGATTAGCGGGTATGCACTTCTTCCTCAGGCCGCGAATAAATGTAAAATGTGTTTCTGTTGCTTTTATGCTTGTATGTAATAAAAAGTGTTTAATGTGTGTGTTTGTTATTTATTAACTTAGAAACACTTAAACACCACCATAATTCATTTTCAAAAAATATCGACTGTCATTTGTTAAGAATTTTGCCAGGTGCCATGGATATGAAATAGTAGTAAATGGAGAAAGGAATGAACACTGCAGCCGCCGTTGTGTGCGTTAGGACGCTAAGCCAGTGACTCGAAGGTCCCGAGTTCGAATCCCGGGATGTTTGCGATTGCGGATTTTAACTAGAAGTTACCAGAATGGTCAATATAAAATAAAGTTCACCTAAGTTTTACTGCAGCCGCCATATTGGTGTGCCATGGCACCTACTTGTGATATGATCGTCAATCGATATAGGATGTGTATGTAATTGAATAAGCGAGGTTAGGAATAATATAAACTATAAATTGAAAATGTCTTCAATGAACTAGCACGGGCAAGTCTACTATTTACAAAAAGACTTTCCTAAAATTTTTAATATATAGAATTAAGAAACTCGCGACGTGACAGGAATTTTTTGTATGTAGGGGGTGCCGCCAAGCTTGGTTACTTATTTTATATGGACCATTTTAGTAACTACTGACTTCGGCCCGCCACGATCGTATGAATGCAATGAGTTTATAACCCATGTCTAATGTACCATCCACCTATTTTCCATGACTATCTACCCTAGCGAAGCGTAAGGTGCACCACGTATTTGTAAATTTTATTTGACTTTTTATTGGTTAAGTTAAAAAAAACCGAACTTAAAAGCTGTTTCAGTGCCACAAGTCTTGATTTAAATAAAAAACATTAAAAAAAAATCGTGATTTTTTTTCAATCCTGATAGTAATACAATATTAAATATTTCACACTAACTAACTCTATGGCTTATGAAACAACTCGCAACTTCAAAGCCGCAGTAGTAAACGTTCGCCAATGGATTCTATTCTGGGCAACATCAAACCAATTTTCATCACGAATACCTATTTCTCGAAGATCTCTTCTAATATTGTCATCCCAAAGACGTCTCGGTCTTCCTAATGGTCTCCTCCCATCCGGCCTTCCAACCAGGGTAGAATATAATCTTCGTTTTTTCCCCATCCGAGCTACATGGCCTGCCCACCTTAGTCGTCGCGATTTCATTATTCTTACAACCTCTGGTGAATCGTACAGTCCGTCGAGTTCTTCAATATGGAGTCTCCTCCACTCATCTCGTCCCGTATATCTTTCTCAAAACCTTATTTAAAAACACACTTAATTTATGTTCACCTGCTAGGGTCGTACTCCAACTTTCGCAACCGGAAAGTATTACCGGCAGAATAACCGTTCTGTATATTTTCAATTTCCTTGATATTAATCGCGATGTTAGAAGTTTTTCGACTGAATAGAAACATGCGTTCCCCGATACTAAGCGACTTTTGATTTCTTCCGTGAGCTCATTTCTGCTTGTTACGTATCACAAAGATAAAACACAAAAGTCTCGCAAATTGTGCTTCTCTCTCTCTCTACATATATATATATATATATATATGAAACCGGGACTGTCGCCCCAAAATGCTTCTGCCACTAACTGGGAGGAGACCCCTTAATTCCTCTTGCTGAGACTTAAGGGAACCGACCGGGGTAGACGCCTAATGTCCAATCCATACGTTCACGTCGTGGGGCCTGTTAGTACCCAAGCAACTGCTTGGCGAACGAACATGGATGGGCTGCTCACCAACCCGCATTAGCTGACAGCGGGGTGAGTCAAATGTCAGCACCCCTCCTTTCTTTACATATGATGGTACAAGCAAGGAAACAGCCTCGGAGGGCCTCATTGCCCGGAGGACGGAATGCAGCTGGCAACGGCAGCGGTCAGTCCTGCAGGAAGTCAGAGGGTCAAAATGCCCGGGTTTGGACTGTAGACTGCCAGGACACCGACACGGCAACTCGAACGGACCTATACGTGGCGACCCTCAACTGTAAGTCACTTGCAGGAGAGGACAAATTAGAAGAACTGCAGAATGAACTTAAGAGGATTAAGTGGGACATCATAGGACTATCAGAAGTGTGGAGGAAGAATGAAGAACAGTTGCAACTACCGTCAGGGCACACGTTCTACTACAAAGGAACAGAAACTGGAAAAGCGACAGGCGTTGGCATTATAATTAATAAAGACCTGAAGTCACGAATCACAGAAATTGAAGGAATTTCAGATAGAATCGCACGGGTAGTAATAAAAATTAACAAGAGATACAGTATGGAAATTATACAAGTGTACGCTCCAACAACCTCGCACCCGGAGGAGGAAGTCGAAGACCTATACGAGGAGATTCAGAAGATTTTGGATAGTAGCAACTCGCATTACAAAATTGTAATGGGAGACTTCAATGCGAAAGTAGGAACCAAGCAGAGCAGTGACACGAAAGTGGGAAACTTTGGATTTGGCAAAAGAAACAAGAGAGGAGATAAGTTAGTGGAATTCTCAGAAGCCAACAGACTGTGCATTTCCAATACATTTTTCAAGAAACCGCCCCAGAGGAAGTGGACATGGAAAGGCCCAAATGGGACCAAAAACGAAATAGACTACGTTCTATCAAATAACAGGGCAATTGTGCAAGACGTGTCTGTTCTAAACAGTTTCAAAATCTCGAGTGATCATAGGATGGTGAGATGTAAGCTGAAACTAAATACTA
>JAGDQP010015572.1:6727-22568 GCA_022664845.1 Lepisma saccharinum
TTTCTTTCTTTCTTTCTTTCTTCCTTCCTTTCTTTCTTTCTTTCTTTCTTTCTTTCTCTCCCTCTTCTGAAAGACACTTCATACGATCAACCTTGCTCAACTTTATGACATAGTACATCCTTTATCTAACAATAGATACTCAAAGCTTACTTTCCATGGTGTACAGTAGTTGAATTACATACTTCTTATTTTTGAATCTTGTTTCTGGGACAATTTCGCCAGTTTTCAATATTTATTATTCCTACCAAAGTGCATAACGAATCTAAAAATCACAAAGAAGAACGTAAAAAAACTGTCTTTGATATTTCAAAATGATTCTTTTCGCAGAAAGTTCCCATGACAAAAAACAACAATAAAAACAAAAAAAGTTTGTGTCCCGTTCTTTAGCTTTGTTAAACCATAGCTATATAGTTTCTATAGCTGATTCATTTTTTTTCTGAAAAGCATTTCCTCGAATTCACAGTGAAACCACTGGGTGGAAGCAGATATGAGCAGCATCGCGATACAAACAATTGATACCTTGGCAAATACTCTATACTTCTGGATGTTAGACGTTGGCAATAACGTTGGTCTTAAAAGCAATGATGCCCTTAGAACTAGTCAAATGCACATACAAACATCCATGCCCAGGGCGGGACTCAAACCCACAAAAGTTAGAGTCACAGGCCTTACATCTCAGACCACACGACTACCTCCGTCGGCTACATACACATCGTTAAAAATTAATATGTCGAATGTGCAGTTCCTGAACTCATGGTGACAGACAGCGGGAGATTTATACACGTTACTTTTGTATAACACCTGCTATCAACATACAAAATAACAAATATTCAATGTATTTTTTAAACTTTTCTGTACGTACATCTATCAGTATTGTCGCCCGTGCGAATGTTGTGATGAAAACATTTTTTTTATGCAAATTGAGAACGGTGATCAAACAGTCTGTGTTCAAATGCCATTTTGTATTTCCCTCAACTGGAAAGTACACATCACGTGCGTTGCTTTTTGGTTATAGAAAAAAGCATTGGGCAAATGTATGTTTTATATGTTTGGCCTTACGTTCTATTTAGCCCCCAAAATGTTACAAACCATGCACGCGTTATACGTAACGTTGGCCCTTCGTTAGTTTTTCCAAATTGGGCCAACTATTGGCCTATATGATGCCCACATAAAAATGTTCATTATTCCAATAAAACATGACACTTGGCATATGCAAAACAACCTAAAGCAAAGCGTCAGGTCCCAAATGTCAAGTTGAAACTATACCATAAACCTTGATGCTTTTAGAGCACAATTCACTTACTCCATTTTAAACATAATGTCTATGTTATCGCTGTTTGGCTAATTGAGATTGTTATGCTTTTAGTTTTCTTTTCATTCTTTTATGGCTGTATTCTTACTGCAAGATTTTTTTTTCGACCCTTAGGATTGGGCAGCCATTTTGGCAACTTCCGGAGCACACTTGGAAACACTTCCGGTACGGCACAGAACTTTTGCCTAAACATAACTTTTGAGTAAAATGTACTTTGGTATATGCCCACCGCCAACAGTGGGCTACGCCCCCCCCCCCCGCTAAAGGCGCCCAGCTCCCTTCGGACGCACCCTCCCCCTCCCCTTGCACACCTCCATATCGCTCGGTGTGCATCCTGCCCTGGTGGGTTTTATATACATCCTAGTTTTTAGTGGCCTCTTTTAAAATTGTAAATCACAACTTTTATTAAATTTCCTTTTGTGTATTTACATAAAAAACGAAAGCAATTTAATTTATTTAAAAGAAAAATATGTTAAAAGTCGACGCCAGGGTTTGAACCCGGGACTCTTTGGATTAGCTTTTCGACGTCTTGACCACAAGACCAAACTGCAGCTGCTAGACTGAGCGCTTCTTGCTGCTACTTATCGTTCAAGATAAGCGAGAGTGGGTTATTCCTACCGGAAGTGTTTCCAAGTGAGTTCCAATATGGCTGCCCAGCCCTGCGGGAAGAACTGACAAAAAAATCTTGCATTCTTACTATTGAAGAACTTTTTGTACTTTAGTGCTAATATCATGTTCAATAGGAGTTGGAATGGTATATTGAATACATATTTAGGTTTCTGACAAGCAGATAATATTTTAAAATGTGTGATATTAAAGAGCTGTGAATTATGTTGATGTAAAATGCTCATATCATGACTTTTGCACTGAATTCACATTTCCAACAATGTCAATATGGTAGAGATTT
Organism: Lepisma saccharinum; assembly: GCA_022664845.1. Lineage (NCBI taxonomy): Eukaryota > Metazoa > Arthropoda > Insecta > Zygentoma > Lepismatidae > Lepisma > Lepisma saccharinum. The sequence continues at coordinate 8,947 of JAGDQP010015572.1, forward strand.
GCTAATAGATCCATTTGAGCCATGATAATAGTCATGAAGTTATTCAATATGTGTTTTATTGTCTGCTAGACTTGAATTAATTCATTACTCTAGCATAAACAATTTCTTACTTATTATAAGCAATGCTGTTACTGCGTTTGTTTGACTGAACATTTCACATGAGCTGTAATATGTCACGTTTGAACTTACGACCTGACGGGCCAACTATTTTACAAGTTCTTTGCTTATGGGTATATGTTGAGAATACGTCGAAACTGTGAGAACCTAATCAGACCGAATCTTTCACCTAATAAAGTCAATCATATATTTGTCTATGCTAAAACATTCCGTCGTATTTTTAAATAATAATAACAAAAATAAGACCAAAATTTGCCAAAATATAAAAATAATATGGGTGTAAAATAACGCTTCAAGAGTGACATTCACAGAGATTGTGCATTTGTTATGCATATTGAAGGAGGCATTCAAATTTATATACACAATATAATTACAGCTTTTTGTCTACAAGTTTTTTTTTTATAACTGTTGTGTTCAGCTAGTTCAGAATATTAACGGTAGGTGAATTTGACCCGGGTGATCCCTGGTGAGGAAAAGACAATCTTTTCCCAGCTGTCTTATATTAATGCAACAAATATAAAAACAACTTCCAATGTTTTAATTATAATCGTGCAGTCATATTTGAAGAAAATTAATTAAGAATTCAGAACAGATTAACAAATTTATAAATTGTGAAAAAGCATATTGCTATTTTTAATCGTCTTTATATATTAAAAGAAAATATATTTAATATTGTTTTCATATTGTTATCATTATTATTAGTAGATGGAGGAGCACGAGAAAGAGGCGAAAATGTAGAAAAGATTTTGAATTAAACCAAGAAGAGAACAGAAATGAAAGAACAACATACTAAGATATGGCAGAAAAAACATAGGCTTATTATAAAACTTATTGCTCTTTTCAGACCAACTGGGCGACGGCTATAATGTCACAAACAGTTTGTTATCGTAGTATAAACAACTATATTGAATTGAATTGAATTTAGGGCCTTTAGGTATCTAAGGCTCAGGCCGGGATAGGGAGAGGGAGAGGGGAAAGGATTCGGGAAGGTGTCGGTCAGAACCGATGTTAAATGTACCATCCCAGCATTTGCCTGGTGTGACTGAGGAAGAAAGCTGGTAAAAACCTCAGTCAGGATGGTCGGTCGCTGGGATTGAATCCACGACCTCCAAAACGCTCTACCACTTGTTTTTTAATATTGGCTCTACGGGGTTTTTTGAATTGATTCCACGTGTATGTCTGTTCACAACTACTTAAAACGCACTCAGAAAAATCTATCCCCTAGGTGGGTTTCGAACCCACGATCCTTGAGTCGACCGACTACCGCACTAGACCGCTCGACCACATAGATAGGCACCACTGAGCTACGGGAACTCGGTATAAACAACAATATATTTGCGTCTGGAAATATATTATTATTGACTTTGTTATTGACGTTGCCTTCTGAAAAGGAATTCATTTCTTCTTTGCAGAAGTTTAGTACTTTGTATATCATGCGTTTCCCTTCACTTTGCCCTACTCTATGAGGAGACTTGTTCAAAGTTTCCATTTTACGGACAGAGTTACGCAACCTGTATCGACATCCGAAATCACACATCTCTTTGACAATATTTTGTCGTCCTGAGCAAGTCGGAAGTGTTTTTATTTTCCTTATTTGAACAGCAAAGGAATATTCTGCTTTGCCACTGTCCCTCTCCTACACACAAGTGGAGCGAGATAATGAGTGAGTGAGTGAGTGAGTGAGAGAAACAATAGAACACTCCGCACAACTTAATGAATAATCACATTTGACTCTTTTTGAGTTTTATTATTATACGTAAGATAATTAGGTTTATGTTGTTCTACAAACAGTAATTTGAACCGTGTCAGGAGAAAACAAGAAATGTCACAGAACAGGTTTATTCAGAAAATCATGTTTTAAATCCTTAATCGCTTAATGTATTATCGGTTCACCAAATATGTAATATTGTTTCTTGTGATCATTCATGAGTTTGAACCCTTCGCATTTTGACAGTTTTTTTAGTTTCAAATTTCCCCAATAGAATTAGCTATGCAGCACAAAATCGCTAGATATAGTTATTGCTTATTTTCTACCGACACCCTTTAGTTATTGTAGATGAAGTGACTAAATATTTGCCTGTTGACTTTAAATATTCACACAAAACAATGTACCATGTTTCAGCTAAAAAATACTGAGTTTTCAACACTGGTCGTCACGTTTGCATTGACTGTGTTTATCAGTTTATTTCACTCTCTGAGAGCACTCAACACAACTGCATTTGTTCCTGAAATAAGTAAAGTAATTATCTGTCTGTATAACAGGGCTGTCGTTTGGCGGGATATTTTCTAGGTTTTTATTGATAAAGAGTTCATCGGGATTTTATAGAGATGAGTGGGATTTTTTGAATGACTTGAAGGGAATTCGGTTTTTAGACATATCGTATAGACATGTGGTGTTTGGATAGCATCAGACATTTGATCTTCTTATTTTGTTTCGTGGCAAGATAAAAAATGCATTCTCTGCAGTAAAGAAGGAAAAAGGAAATCAAGGACAACGAAACAAATAAATCGATAGAAGACGCCAATTAAAGAAGGAAATGAACAAATCCACCAAACCCATTGAATCTCTTATTTAAGATTTATCTCCGGAATGAGGAACAATGTTCCATCCCAAACGGTACTTTGTTCCCAAATTGCTTGAGCGTGCATTCACAACCATGTAATAACAGTTATGGACGGTCCAACAGTTTCTTTAATATTCTATCAGAAGAAAACTAAAAAAAAAAAATATTACTTTCTTTTTCGTTCGAACTATTCTTTGAGAACTCGTTGTTATGGAACAATTTTACACGCTAGAAATATCCAACGTTCTATACACACTGCCAACAGGAAACGAATGGTTTTTGTTCGACCTAGCAATAAAATTGTTCTGCATGGAATCCAATAGATGGTCTATCATCCTGAAATATCATGCGTAATATTGCAGTATTTTTCGCCTACACGTTCAAGACTCTGTGAGCCAAGATTTGTCTACGACCATATACTTGACACAAATCGTTGTCGATATAACGAAGAGGTGTACCTCATAAATCGTGATTTCGCACCAGAGCTCATTAAAGCATTTCGCTTCAATAGCTTGTGTCGTAGATAGAGATCCGCTTTTCGCTTCAATTGTACGATATTGAGACAATTTCTCAGATTTTATAGATCAGAGAACACATCATAGAGATGGAACAATTGAGATACACATTTTCCTCAGATAGACGACGAAGTAAGAAGAGCAGATGCAAGATGAGAGAACGTATTAGAAAAAGAAAAGTAGCGAGAAAGACAGAAATAGTGATGAAGAGAGAGGGCACAATGATTTAGTAAGTTATAGAAACAAGGTGTATCGAAATCTCACCTCAAAGCTTCATTACTAATAACAAAAAAGTTAATTTTGAGACTAATATTAAAGTCTAGATCTTTGATGTTGTACTAAAGAAAGCATGTATTATCCTTTCCACTGTTAATTTTTAACCAATTATTTCATGAAAAATACAAATTATATCTATCTGCTTTCATATCATTTCTGTTAATTATTTTGTTTTATTCCCGCTACTTGGTGCTTCTAATTATCATGCTTCTGAATGTAAATTTGCGAAATTGTGGTTTTAACAAATTCTATTGAACAACGTTCCCATACAATCATTTACAATAACTATCTTCCTTATATATTCTGCTTACATACTATCCAAATTGTGATTATAACTGATAATTAGATTGTAGATACAAAGCTAATGAAAATTAATTTTTCTACCACTACTACTATCACTACTCCTACTTATCTTGCTTCTGCTTCTGCTACTGCTACTACTGCTGCTATTACTATTTCTTCTTTAACTACAAATAGTATGACTATTGCTATTACTATTGCAAACATTTCTACTTGAATTGTTTCTGATTTTTACCGCCGTATCTGTTTCTTTTACTTCTTCATGCTTTTTCTCTTCAACTATTATTTATTTTTGTAATGTCTTACAACAACAACAACAATTGTTGTTCTGCTTCTATCTTACTACTGCTACTGTTACTACTTTACTACTTCATCTGCAGCTGCTACTAATGAGACCACTTCTACTGTAACACACTTTATACTTACATTTTATGTACTTATCCAGGATTCCGGCTTCCAGTATTTTGATATACAACAGCTGATAAAAAAGGTCAGTAGCCTGACTCAGAAAAAAGTTATTTGTGGGTAATATTTGCTTTAATGTGTCGTGGACGTTATTTTGCATGTTCGTCTAGCAAATTGCAAGTCTATATCATATTTGTTCGTTTGTTCCTTCTTTCTTTTCTTGATATTCTTTTTACAGATCAATTCCTTTGACTACGTGCAGTAAAATGGAAAAACTTTAGTAACGGTCAGACATCAAATAACTAACGGAGAAAGAAATATGACGTCAAGGAAATTCATAATGAGTTAGTGAATATATTAGATGGAGTCTGTGCCACCATACCAAATACTGAGACAGTAGTGTCATGATTTTCAGCTGGGTAAGCAGACATGTTAAGATGTTCACCACTCAGGTCGCCCAGCAAAGTGTCAGTGCTGACGAAAATGTGAACATGGTGCACGACATAATGCCGTAATCCGAGACTAACCACATACCTGATAACCCAGTAATGGGGTTTTCATGCATATTAATGTGACGAATGTCGGTAGGCGTTTCGAACATGCAGAAATTAAGATGGATGCTCTGAACGTCAACAGCTGACCAGTTACTAAAGCGAGTAACAAGTTAAGTGCAAAATTTGACATCCTTTAGAAACTACTTAACCCTGCCTTTATTTTCACACATTAGGGTATAAAATTTTATTTGTATTTCTAATATGTTATGGCTTCAAATGTACGCTAAATGTTTAGTTCAATCCACTGTAATATATACGTTATAGTTATCTATACGGACAATTATTAGATTAGTGGAAAATAATGTCTTGTTTAGATGTCTGACATTTTCTAATTAGATTGGCCATTGTTGATTCCAATTTAAGCGCAGAATAGTACAACGGTGGTTCAACATGGTGAATTATTAGTTCATATAGCATAGTAAATATCTAAGACAAACAACTTTAATATAAAATGGTTGCAAAGAATGCGTTCTAATACTGCACCCGATTTTTGTTGTTTGACTCAAGGTATTGAAAACGAGAAGTTTTCCAACGTTGATCGTCATTTTGCTGAGAAGTGGTTTGGACCACTGTTGGTATTAACCCTTTACTTGAAACTGCGTGAACATTATTTAAAGATAAAAGTATGAGCCACTAACCTATTTAATATCTTATGCATGTGGAGGAAAGTGAAATTTTTTTTTAAACGCAGAAAATAATGTGCGTTGTGATTCTAATAACAATGGCGAAGGTCACTTGATGGCATCACAGACATAAACATACTCAGTTTTATAAACTACGTTCACAACATAGACAGCTTTGGTGCTTAGGTAAGGAAACATCCGCACTTTTTTTTCATTATGTAGAATATTGTTTATGCCAAGTTTGGTACAGATACGTCGAAGGTATGGAATCAATTTGAAATATTATTATTTTAAATAAGTTGGCAACACTGTATACGGGGTTGCCCAGGGAAAAAAGTACATTATTTTATTATGTCGAATAATGTTTGTTAATTTTTGTCCACGTAGGTCTGAGAGAATGGAAGGGATTTAAAAAGTTAAATTTAAAAGTTATTTTGTAGCACTCATCCATTGAAACAATCAAAATAGTTCTGGCGGCTCTGAGCTAGTGTAGGGAAGAGGTTCCAGAGACAAAGCAACCACGTTTCTAGACATTCTGCCTTCTTAGATTTATTTTTGAACACAGACAGAATGAGCGGGATTATAAGGTCCGCTTGTGTTAGCTACGCTAACAAGGGACCGAAAATTATAGGAATGCTTTTTACAATAAAAGTTCAATATTTGGAAAATATTTATAGTTTTATTCAAACTACTTCTCCCCTTGTGCAACTTTTACTTCTCAAGTTAAACACGCAGACGGTTACGGCCTTTACTAGGTAAGAAGTGTTAGGATGAAGGAAGATTAGATTGATGGAGTAGGTATGATAATATCTTATTACATTTGTTTATTTCTGAAATATTATTATACTTATTTGACTATTATACTATTTATCATACTTATTTATTGTACTTATTATTTAGTAGTTTTGCCTTCCAGAGTGCCTGGAGTCACCTAAAATACTGCAGTTGTAGTTCTTTATCATACACAAATAAATAAGCAACCTTAGTGTTTGTTTACTGCATTTTGATTATATTCACATTGAAATTAGTTGATTATAGGTAACTGAGTACATGACACGTTTCAGGAGTTCTCCGATTTTTCTTTTCTTTTTGTGTGTGTGTGTGTGTGTGTGTGTAGAAATAAGTGCATAGTAAAAAATCGGTGTCTGTGAAATCTACTCGAATTATATTGCACTGAGAATAATAGCCACTATTTCCTTTATTGTTATATCTGCCGAGAGGAGCTTTGCTAAGTTGAAGCTCATAGAAAGCTATATAAAGAACACCATTACTCAAGACTCACTCTTCTATCTATAGAAAATGACGTTGCATTTACTCTAGCTAGATTACAGAGATTTGATTAAGTATTTTAGCAACAATAATAGTCGCAGAATAAGTTTTTAACTACTATAAAAATACTTGCATTACTATTGTAAAGCTGTACTTGTAAAGCTGTAAGTGAGGCTTTGCCTTAAAGAAAACTATTTCTTGCACACACATACACACACGCACACATTTGTATGTATATACAGCCACTTACAAAAGTAAATGGAGGTTGGAATTGTAACAAGTAATAGTTCTTTCCTCCATTTTAATTGTTTCACTGTACGCCAAATAGTTAGACAGCCAACATGACAGTAAAAATATGCGCCAAATCATGGCATGTTAGGATATTCCTCCATTTGGAGCGAGAAATAATTAGTTGGTGAGCATCATCTTTAGAACCACGAGAGAGTTAGACAGAAGTCCCTTTCTTGTCGTGTTCAAACATACACACACATATATAGAGAGAGGGAGAAAGAAAGAGAGAGCATGGAAGAAGAAGGGAAAAGAGCGAAAAAAGAGAGGAGAAAACAAGGAAAGTGGGAAAGATAAAATGGCGCAAGACATGGAAATAAATTAAATTTTAACGCTTATGAATACACAGTCTGCGTCTCTCTTCCCCTGCTTCCCTCTCTCTCTCTCTCTCTCTGTCTTGTGTTTTTCTCCTTTTACGGGATAAATTGCGCACATCATTTACAATGATTAATTAATTGAAGAAAATAATTGGAAATCTTGACTTGGAATCGATCCAGAGACATTAGGAATGAAAGTCTGTCAAGGTGATCACTTAGCTACACAAACCACAACAAAGAAGTTGTTAAATCAGCCATTAAACTCTCTACTCTCAGCTGTTTATTTATATACATCTTAGCTTTAAGTACATACTATTCACGTTCCCATGGTCACTAATTTAAGATAATCAACTAAAATGCAAAAAAATAAAAAAAAATAATAATAATAAATATGAACATATAAATGCATATTGTGTAAGAAAAAAATTACCCACTCCGGCAATCGAACCAGATTTGTTTTTTAATTTGTAAGCTAGCGTTGTTACCAATGCCGCACGCTGCTAGCTGGCAATATGTGGTCTCGCCGTTGTATTTACAATCATTCCATGACATCTACATAATACTGGGATTTACATTCAGAGAATCGTTCTTTTCCAACCTCAAAAACTGAAGTGGTAAACCAATCTAGCGTCCCGGCCACGAATTTTCTTCCAAATCAATCTTGACATTTCAACGGTGCTCCAAATGGAAATCACCGTAAACAAGTTGGAGTACAATTTTAACAGCACTTCCTCGTATGCCAGCAGCTAACCGGGGCTGCACCCCCCTCGCTCCGCGGATAAACAAAACCCAGCTCCTTTCGAACGTACCCTCCTCCCTTCTCCCTCCTTGCAAACCTTATTGTCGCTCGGTGTGCATCCTACCCTAGTGCGTTTATATACATCCTAGCTTTTAGTAGCTAAAATGCCACGTTCCCATGATCACTATTTTCAGTAAGTTGAGTTATTGTACGAAAAATAAATGAAGGCAATTATTAATAATAAAGGGCCTAATAGGGTAATATGGTGAAGAGTGCCTTGGAAGAAATCGTGCCTAAAAATACTACCATATTCAGCATAAAAAAATGATGTCTTTCTACCAAATTTAAGCTCACAAGATGCTAAGCTAACCTCAACATAAATTAAAGTGTGTTTTGTGGTAGTTTAGCGACATATCGGTCGGATTTGCACGTACGATGATCTGTTTTTAAATTGAAGATTTTTCAAGCTCTACAAGATAGTAATAGTTTCACTTATGTTGGCGCCAAATTCAAATTTTTAGATAATTTAGAAAGTTTGAAAATTGAATTAAAAACTAATACAACAGTTGGCTCGAAAAAAAAAAGTTATGTATTGTTACAATTCTATAACCATGAATTTTTAAAGATATTTTAATGGGGTAGAACATAACCAAAAAATAAAACACATGAACGGATATATTAAGTAACACATACACTCTAAATACAAGTTCGAAAGGGCTGTTTGCCAGAGCGCCTTCGTGGCAGCCTGACCAAGACTTCGGCTTCTTGCGTGAAAGGTCCCGGGTTCGAGTCCCACCTTGAACAACAGTTTTCTTCTTTTTTCTTTCAAAAATATATTTTTTAATGTTCATATTTATTATTTAATAATTGCTTGGATGTATGTAAATAACCGATTAGTACTGAAAGCTAGGATGTATCTGCATACACTCTCCGATCGCATGGGACGCCCTGTCATATACATCACTTTATAAATTCTTCAATTAGCGCGCCCCATGAATTTATTTTTAATCATGCATGAACAATTTGTCTTTTTTTATGTTTTAGTACAAATTGTATAAGAAAAGGATGTCTTTACAAAGTTATTTTTATTACGATTGCCTCGACCGTGGAAATGAACAGCACGGAGATTTGGATAAGATAAAGATAAAATGAATGTTATGTGTACCAAATAACAGGTGGAAGAGAATGTTAACAGCACTTTTGCGTATGCCCACCTCTAACCGGGGCTCCACCACCCAGCTCCCTTCAGACGCACCGTATCCCCCTTGCACACCGCGGTCGGTGTGCGTCCAGACTCATCCCAGCTTTCAGTAGCAATCAGTTATTTATTTACATCCTAGCAATTATTAAATAATAAATATGAACATATAAATATATATTTTGAAAGAAAACAAAAGAAAAGTGTTGTCATGGGCGAGCAGAAGATGTAATTCAATTTTCTGACCTCTCTAAAAATTTGAATAATAATACAATAAATGAAACAATTACCATCTTGTAGAGCTTGAAACAATGTTCTATTTTAAAAAGAAGGTCATCGTACACGTCATTGATCTGAAGTATTCACTTTTTATGTTATTATTCTTAGAAAGAAAAACTATACGATTTATTAAGCAGCATTTACGCAGCAAGCCTGTTGAGTAGCAGCTAAAGACTCAGGCTTTCAACAGGGAGACCTGGGTTCAATTACCGACCAGGTAGTGCCTTTTCTGACCAGGTAGAATCAAAGTAAACAGTGTGTGTGTTCTTTAGTATGATGATAATATAGTTCTTATATTTTGCATTGGTTTTTCTCTCTCCCTGTTTTTAATGGTGTTTCCTTCTCATATCTTTACTTCTTCCTCTTCTTCTTCTCTCTCTCTCTTCATCCTAATTTTTCTATTACTTATTGCTACTCTCCCACGCAAACTCACTCTTTATGTGTGTGTGAGTGTTCCAGAGCTAAAACGTTAGAGAGAGAGAGAGAGAGAGAGAGAGAGAGAGAGAGAGAGAAAGATATGATAAAAGAATAGCCTTTTCAAAGGATTTACTTTTCTATTGGGGAACACACAGTTATCCTTACCCTCTCCGCCTCTCTCTCTGTATATGTGTGTTCGAACAAGACAAGTGTTCTTGTATATCAATGATGAATCCTGCACAAAGTCCATAATGTTATTTTGCTTTCCTTTGCTTTAATTCCTATTTATTAGAACTTAACGTCAATGTAATTTCTGCCTAACTCTCTCGTGGTTCTCTAAATGAAGTTCGATGACTAATTCTTTCTTCCTCCAAATGGAATACACGGTGTATATCCTGACATGTCATGTTTTAGCGCACATTTGTACTGCCATGTTTGTTGTCTAACTATTAGGCGTACAGTGAAACAATTCTAATGGAGGAAATCGCTTATATTTCTTATATATCCAACCTCCACTTATTATTTATTGTAAATGGCTCTACAATTGTACATATATCGGGAATTTGGTTATTCTAATTTCGTGGATCAACGTGATGAGCCATTGCCCAGGACCCCGCAAAGATTAGGGCCACCTTTATACATACATACATATAGATTATACATACATACATATAGATTATACATACATACATATATTACCAAGTGGATCAGATTAGAGAGGTTTCTTAATTTGTTAGGAAATTTTAAGTTCTAATGTTTGTTTAGGTTTGAGAACATTCCACTTCCGGAACGTGGGTCAATGTTGTGTATTCCGTGTTTTGGAAGTGGAATTTCGTTTGTCTAACAAAAAAGATGTGGTGTCCTTGAGTGAGCACTTTCTTTTTAATTTTTTTGTTAATAAGTTTTGTCTTCCTTCTCCGTCAGATCTGAAAATTTTCTTTTGTTCAGAGGAAGTTCAGTCTTTGCTCTGGTTTCCCCAGTTTTGTATATTCAATGTAGAATTAGTTTTTTTTTTATATATTTCGATAGGTAGATCCAATATTTATTTAAGCTGTGGGTCACATCATTATGGGAGTTTTTTTCCACCATAGTGTTTACTTTCTCTATGATATCATGAAGAATGTCGTCAGTTAGTTGGTTGAGTTCTTCTGGAGTTTCACAACAAGACTCCAACCTGTTTATTTCTATTTTGATAAGAACTTGTTTACTGAGTCTCTTCCTTCTACTAGCCTGCCTCAGTATCAGCGGATGTAAGATTTCTGCTCCTAGCAGGGCTTGAATCCGGATTGTTTAGTGGTCTCCACCTTAAGACACTGAGCTCAATATGATATGTCTACAGTATAGAAAGCTGGTTTAATTGGCTGTTAATTTTTATCTTGTCATTGGGATTTTTTTTAACATTACCGACCATCACTCCGTCTAACGAATGATTTTGTTTTCTGTTGTAGAAACTTAGAAACTACCTTCTGTCATCAATTTCTGATGAATGAATCGCCTCCCTGAGGATTTGGCTGTGGATCGAAAAGAACCTTCGAGCGGGTGCGCATCACGCCATAATACCAGCGAGCGCGTTGAGCACTTTGTGCGATATAAGGTAATACTGACAATGTCAATTAATTTTAACAGAAAAGAAATATTTTTTGTAGGTCTCAATTATTTATATATTTCTTCACAATATTAGCACAGAAACATTACATATAACACTGAAAATTAGAACACAGAATGTACTAAGTACTTGATAGGATATTATTTTTTGAATGGAGCCATGCTTTAGAACACAGAATTATATTTTCAATGAATATTCTGCTTATAAGATATTATAATATGATAAAGTCACACTTGGATCAATATACACTAATTCTTTTCTTTTCTCAAGGACATTATAATGTATTCAGCACACCGCACAGATTATGACATAACTTATGTTCTCTTGCGTGTTCTGTATTTATGCAGAATCAGAGTCATTTGTATGTTTTCATCACTTAGATCACTCTCAGTATCACTTTCATGTTCTACGTCATCATCTGACAGTTCCTCAAGAACCCGTCGCACATCACTCTCCTGTAAATAAATTTCCGCCATCGTAAACCCACATTTACCTCAGATGAAAAACAGAATAACACGAGCGGGCGCGCTGCGCATTTTGTGGGATACAATCACTTCCCTCCAATACAAGGAACGTAACAAACAAAAATGGACGCGCGGGATGACAACAATGACTACTAGAATACGTAACTAAATCCCTCTGTGAGGAATAGAAATAAACCATGTTTCACCCAAACTGATGAAACCCACTTTTTGCGCAAGCGATCCTGCCCGAGAAAAAAAAATATATTGATAATCTTGTTAATGATTGCTAAACTGAAGCTTAGATATTACTCTTTGATACATTAGAGCTTTCCATCTGTTGTAAATAACATTTTACAAAAAACGTTAACAATATTTCCTTATTCTTATGTCAGAAATGAGTGTTTTTAATGCTATATCTTATTAACAGTGAAGAGAGGCATGTTAATTAGGTATATGCAGAGTAGGCGTATGGAGTAAAAATTACGCTTGGAAATAGGCGGGATGTCAAAGGCGATATATTATATAAGGTCTTTCCTAAATAATCTTGCTCTTGCAAGCAAAAACTGAAAAGACAGCAATGCCATCACCTTTTACCCAGTCACCCCTCATGACTTCAAGTAATTTAAAGTTCGATTAATTTCCATTAGATAAATTAAAACAAAAACTAACGTTTATAATAGGAATATTATTTACTAATATTTTGGTGTTTGTACACATCGAAGTCAATGATACATATATGGCGTGGAACTGTGGAATTCATCTTTGCCAATGCCAACAGACAGCAAGTATACCTTGTGTTCAATTTTTAATTTTATGACCTTTATGCATCTAAGTCTCAGGCCGGAATAGGAGAGAGGGGGAAAGGATTCGGAAAGGTGTCGGCCAGAGCCTATGTTGAAGGTGACATCCCGGCATTTGCCTGGTGTGACTAACGAGAAAACCTCTGTCACGATGACCGGTCGCTAGGCTCGAATTCAAGACCTCCCAAATGCTACGCGAACGCTCTACAACTGAGCTACGCAGGCTGGGTACCTTGTGTTGAAACACTCTATGTACATACAGGTGTAATGTACACTAGATTTTTGTATATGAGTAAGACTACAGTGTCTTTTCCTAACATTTCTTTTCGGGTCCGCAATGGGTAGGTACTGTGCGTTCGAATCCTGCTGCTGACCGTTCCCAGTTTCCTTCAGTTTCACCGTGCACGAACGTCAGCATAATAACTTAACTAAGACATCGGCCGCCGTCCTACCATACTCTATCTCGGTCTGATCCAAAGATGGCTAAAGACCTAAAAAAAAATAAAAAATATCCTAACCTGTCTTTTATGATAGTTGAAACAAGACTCATTTTTCTCCCTAAGTTGACTTTATAACTTGAGGACAGAAATATTTCCGGAGATAGTGTTTAACATTGAAAGAACGTAGAGAAAATTATCTAACTTATTCAACGTAGAGAAAATGAAATTGAATCTAAATAAAATTATGTTTTATGAACAGTAATTACTAATTGTGTTCATTTGTAATTAATTCTCATATTTTTATTTAATTTAAAGTGTGTTTGTGTGAATTAAAATATTTTGTATTACCTTGTTGTTCAGTGTAATTAACGCTTTCTCCACAAGTAGATTGCACTAATCTAATTATTTTTTTCTCATTCTAGGACTATGTAATTAATGTAATTCCTTATTA
>JAGDQP010015572.1:22668-42399 GCA_022664845.1 Lepisma saccharinum
AATTCCTTATTATTATTATTATTATTATTATTATTATTATTATTATTATTATTATTATTATTATTATTATTATTATTATTATTATTATTATTATTAAAACTAAAGGTTATAAAATTGATGACTTTAGATTTATTTCAGTTATTAATATTGTTCCTAAAATCTTCGAAAATATTATGTATAAGTATTTGTATAACTTTGTATGTATGAAAATTGATGATAAACACCATGGATTTATGCATGGTAAATCCACTGTAACAAATTTGTCACATTTGATGCGTAACACGGTTCCAGTTTTATATAAGGTTGGTCAGATTGATGCCGTATATTTTGATTTTGCTAAGGCTTTCGACAAGTTATCTCATTATCACCTCTTACTAAAACTTGATAAGTTTAACTTACCTCAGTGCATTATATTATGGCTTCTTTCATATCTTAGAAATAGGAAAGTTGTTGTTACATATAAGGGTACTAAATCCTCAATCTATAATATTACCTCAGGTGTTCCGCAGGGTTCGAATCTTGGCCCTTTGCTGTTTCTCTTATTCATCAATGATATATCCGTGAATCTAACTTGTAAATATCTTCTTTATGCTGATGATATTAAAATTTTTCAATCAATTACATCCATTCAGGATCACTGCAAATTGCAACGAAATATTGATATTATTGAACAATGGTCTCATAAAAACTATCTTCCTCTTAATTTGAATAAAACGAGAGGAATAATTTTCTCAAGGAGAATTAGTCCTTCTGTATACAATTATAATATAGGTTCTAAGGTTATCAAGTTTCTGAATCATATTGATGACTTGGGTGTTACCCTGGACTCACAATTACTGTTTAATAAACATTTACAGAAAATTACATCTAAAGCCAGAAGAAATTTGGGCACAATGAAATGGTTGTGTAGGAACTTTAATAATATTAATACTTGTAAGATTCTATATATGTGCAATGTTAGATCTCATTTGGAGTATGCTACAGTTATTTGGAATTGTGAACCTAAATATTTTATACACAGTAGAGAATCTATTCAAAATAACTTTCTGGCCCGGTTGAAGTAGAAATGTAAGGTTTTTAATAACACAAATTTGACAAGTATTCGAAAAGAGATCTGTCTGCCTTCATTGACAGGCAGGCGGAATTTATATGACCTAAAGTTTTTTCATGGTCTACTGCATGGGACCGTCTATCTTGAGCATTTCATTTTTCTACGAATTCCTTTCTGTTTAACTGGGAAGTTTGTTCCCATTTATTGTTCTAATTTTCCTAACTCATCTATTTATCGATTTATCTTTTCCGCTAATAAGTATTATCTCTTTCAACCTAAATTTCACATTATACGTCAGCAATTCTTACATCTATTGAATGACTAGTTCTATTTCTGGTGCCTTTTATTATTTTATCTTCTTGGCTTTTTATCTCTCTGAGTTTATGGGGATTATGTGCCATTATGTTAAATATTGAATTACTAAACAGATACTACGTGTTTGTGCTTTTAATTTTTTTATTTTGTTATCTTAATATATTTCTCCTGTTTTAATGTTGTTTCAATACTATTGTAATATATGCATGCTACAAGCTATCTTCTCTATTTGCATTTAACCATGATTTGTGTATATGTTGTTCTATTTTATGCATGCTGCATGTAATTCTTTTTTCTATTATTATTTGTAATATGACTATGTATTTTTCTCTCTCATAGTTCTATGTAATTTTATAATTGCATTCTTGTGGTGCACCAGTGACAATTCCAGCTGTATGTTTACCAAATAAAACCTTTTCAACATTATTATTATTATTATTATTGAACTTTGTTATTTTAAATAATCACAATAGTTGAGATAATTTATTATTATCCCGTTATTATTATAATTACTTTATCATTATTAAATGGCCAAAAAGAATAATTTGTTATAATGTTATTGTAAGAAGGGGAAATGAACGGAGGAGGAGAGGGGAAGGAAAAAGGAAAGGGGCAGGGGTGCTGGAAGTCATGGGCCTATGGCGCCTAAATGCATAAATACGGTTCTTATTATCTTACGTATCCTTACTCTAGTACGGATTTTCTACTCCTTTATTACCTGCTAGACAGCAGAATATGAAAATAGAACAAAATAATTAAAAATTATATTTGTTCGCCTTCAAAATGAAATTTATTAATATTGTGTTAAGATAAAAACAAATGCTAAAATACTCCAAACAACCAGAATAATTTCCAAATTATAATTGAAAATGAAATTTATTTAACTTTGTACATGACAAGTTTACATAACATTTTGACTTTAAGGATCATTCTTCGAAAGAATCAAGCATTTAATTATTTCGTTGTACTTCAGCATACATTTCTGGTCAACTCATAATGATAGAAATTACGATCATGTAGGTAATAATTTATGATGTTAGAAATTTTAGGTATTATGATTTTTTTTAGAAAACTTCAGCTAGTTGTGCATGCATTAAAATATATTCCAAGTAATAAAACACCTCACTTAAAATGTTCAGATAGAGATCGCGGTCTCACTACTCATCCAGCCAGTAGCTAATGGTAACGAACTTAACTTTATTACAAGATTTTCGTAGAGGTTAAATACACATCAAAGGAAAGGGCAAGACTGGACAAATCGGTAGGGATTTAATAAAAGATCAATGAGCTGTAGCAATGAAAGTGGTTTCCCCACTTCAAAGTCTAAGTTAGATTTTTATCTTTTAGTCTTGACCGAAAATTGGTGTTATCAGGTTCTTTGGTGGAGCGTATGTTCACGTGATACTTTTTAGAGAAAGAGCTTCAGTCTGCCTCAAAATAATTTCATTATACGAGAACCGAGCGATTTCAAAGGCTCTGAAACCATATTAATTTTCATTAACAGCGGAGAAGAGAGGAGGCACAAATACGAGCGATTTTGAACATCGATATATTTAAATAAATTTATCCTTTATTAAACGTTTATGACTATTTTTAATTCCCTCTGATGGCTTTACTTATATTAGGAAACGTTCTTATCAAATATTTTTCTCAGCACATTCCTGTATCATCACTAGCACAGAGACAAGACTCGAGTTCTCTTTTTAAATTTCGCCTATTGAACGGCTTATTAAAGCATTACGTATAATTTAAATGTTTAGTTGTTCATAAAACTCTGATTCCAAGGCGGAAAGGAGACATTCAACGATATTTTCAAGGTGAAAGCAACATGTGTGGCATTCGGTTTAGACGAAAAATGCGAACTTATTAAATTAATTTTGCGGATAATTTTGCGAACTTATTAAATTATTAAAAACTTGCATTTCTTATTTATGGCCTTTATTTATCTAAGATTCAGGCCTTCATAGGGGAGGGGAAAGGATTCTGGAAGGTGTCGATCAGGACCTATGTTGAATGTGACATCACGGCATTTGCCTGGTGTGACTAAAGAAAGACTCCGGAGAGAGATTACCTTGTATAATTGGCGATTCTTAAATTGTCTATTCCCATTTAAGTTATGATTGGGATCTCAAAGGCAATAGCATTACACTTTTTGTTCAAAACACAAATTTGGGTTTTTCTTAAATTTTGAGTTCCTTTCAAGGTCGCTCTTAAACCTATTTCGACTCCAAATTAGAATTTTCTTTTATAGATGTTTATCAATTAAGAAAAGTAAACCAAGTTTCGGAAAGATAATACTTTTACCTCAGATTTAAAATAATATTGTTTTCATACAAGAACCAAACCATCATCTATTTAAACAAAAATATTGCTTCCCTTTTGAGACCCTCTTGCTTTTATTTTTATCCCCAGTTAATCAAATCTTATTCAATTTAAGATCTTAACTTTGACTCAGGCCGGATCGATGATGATGGAGGGAGAACTGGTGGAATGAAGAAAGTGGGAGGAAACGGTGAAACTCAGGGAGAACCCATACACACAGTGTTTGTCCATCACAAAACTCACAAGGAACAAGGCTGGATCGAACCGGAGACCCCACAAACCAAACATGAGCACTCCACCACTGATCAACCGCGGTTCGTCCTCAATTAATATTAATGTGCTTGTTTCTTCGTCTGTAAAACAGATCAGCACCTTAACGAAAAGCGTGTCGAGAACAGAGGTTAGATGTAAATTCAGCAACATAGATTTTTTTTCGACCGTTTTCTTTTCATCTGAAAGTGACAGGTCATTTTAATTTGAGTAACTGATTTATTTATTGATCTCTTTAGATATTAAGCATTAATACCATCAGCTCAATTAAAGCAAAAAAAAAAAAAACTGACCTAAGTTTTTTTAGTTCATCTACCTTGATTTATGCAGTCGTTTTAAAATGTTTGACCATAAAGCTGGCAGGTTCTTATCGATTAAATAACGTTCTCCACTTTAAGATTTAAGTTTACTGTCTCTGTGTAAGCAGATAAGGAGAAAATGATTCCAGTTGCTGTTTCTGTGGCCTCGTTTTAACTTTAATTATTTTTTTAAGTGGCGCCCTTGAACATGTGATGTCATTTTATTTGGTTAGCTCTCCACTTAAAGAATTCACGCTTCTTTTAATCTACCCAATTCAGTATATTGTAATAGAATTTGTCCTAATTTTATACTGCGAGATTGTTTCGGTTTATTTCTTAAGGAAATTGCTTTGCAAGTATAGAAAGCACATAGTTCACGTAAGTACAGTGCAGTTTCCAGTTTCAACCGGCTTGGTTTGGAACGGTCGTAAAGTAACTCGTATTCGAATCATATTACTCACATAGTACCTTGTTTCCCAGCACTCACGTAGCAGGAATAACGTAACTGTGCCTCGATTTAAGTTACGGACCAGAACTTTAAGTTTCCATCTCACGCAGACATGATATAGAGTTACGTAGAAACAGAAAGTTTCTTTTATACAATTCTTTTCTGAATTGAAAGTAACTTTTATCGAATTCAAGTGTACTGTGTTACGAAAAATTATTATGGCTTTCCTTTTCGTATTCTCTCTTAAGAGAATCTGCTGTATAAACTGAATACCCGTAGAGAGAAAATAGTATGCTATAATCATTCATAACTTATACGAAAAGCATCTAAAACGGTTTTGCCTCTGTGAACGTGGTATATTTTCCATAAAATAAAGAAAAAACGAAGTCTCCAACTTCTGCTTTTGCCGAAAAGGATTGCAAGATTCCAAGAACATAAGCATCATATTTCGAAATGTTAGTCGTGAATTATTTATGACTAAAAAGTATCTATCTTTAGATCACGCACTACGAATGTTATACATATTTCACAAAGGTAAAAGATAACAATAAAATGTAAATAATACGAATAAGAGAAAATAAAGATTTTGATGACTTTTTTTCATAAAACTTTGCCTACAAGCTTTGATTCATAAAACAATATACAGCCTTAAATATAAGAATATTTTCTCGTCTAAGAATATAAATTGGAATATGTTTAAATCTCTTTCTCCTAACAGGCAAAAACTAAAGTTTTATTTACGTCAATATAATTTATACAACAATGAAGATTTACTTTTCCTTGCGTGAAAGACGCTATAGTTACTTTATATCCTCCACTCAGTCAATAAAAAACTAATTTGGTATTCTTATGTTTATTTCAGACGCAGTAGGTAATCATAAATAACAATAAGTTTAAGCTTGAAACGAAGTTTCCTTTCAAATACAGGATATCCTTTTTTTTTTGCACAGGAGTTTCGAAAATAATACCAAATTAGTTTCTTAAACCCTATTGCATATTTATCTTTATAGGATAATATATGGCTACATTATTTTCTATTAACCCTTAACAACTCGCGTGAATGTCTGTGACGGTAATTACCGCGTGGGAGTCTAATTGAGCCCCAATTCGTTTTGTGTTATCCTTGCTTCCCGTATTGAATATCGCATAAATATTTTATATCTTGGTATTCCGTAGATTATCTTGTTTCGTAAAAGTTTATTTTAGATAAGCTGAAATTCGTAACAATGTATTTTTTTTTTGTATTGTTGTCCCATAAGTCTCGTTATATTCTCAGACAAATGCTTTAACTCTGAAAGAAAGTACAGAGATTAATATTTAATTTCACTTTCATGTAACTAAATACGCAAGGGTCCATAATTATAACCAAAACCTTTTATTTCTGTTTTGCGTATTAATAAAGGACCATATTTTTTTTACTGATATCTATAAACCATAAAAATGAAAGTGACAGTGTTTGCGTGAGCATCACGCAAAAGTACTTTACCGATTGGAATAATTTTTCGGACATGGTCAGATACATAAACCCGCCTAGGAAGTTATCATATCACTTTGATTCTAAAGATAATCTCTTCAGAGATAATCGACCATCTAATTGTCCATTGAATTCCAAAGGCGCTAGTAAATAATGGGAAAATGCTAACGCCAAGCACGCTGCAACCCACAATACACTGTTGTTTCCCGGGTTGACTATCTCCAAGTGGTAAAATTTGGCATGATTATCAATTCATTAACAACGGTTTCCTGTCCCGATGACTGTTGCCAATATATTTTATTCACCCTTCACAACGGGCGGGCAAATGAGCTAGTGTTATAAACACACACACAGCCTCACACCTTGCACAGAATGTATTTACAGACTTTCACTATCAAACCATGATTACTACATACTTTTCACATGTTTGAGACACATGGATGCTTTTCATTTCACACAACCATCGTTTGTTTTGTCCTGTACGTAGTGATATATTTCGCGTCTTGTAAATCTAATTTCTTGTATTACTTTCAGAGGCGTTTCTTGTTTCTTCACCATGGCTACTTTTGGTGCACCTGTGATTTCAAATGTTTTGGAATGCGTGTATTAAATACGCGTTTATCATAAGAGGCTTAGTTAGTTCTTCTCCAAACGGCTACGTACAAACAATATTATTGCAAGATTCCGTGAAACACAAGTTATACCGTTACACAAGTACTCAAAGTGACCCGAGCACCAAAATGTACAGTCCTAATATTTGTAGCTCTCAAGCGAATTTGAAAAATTGTGTGTTCAATACAAGTATAAAGAGTAGCATCAAGCCTTCAAGGTACTGAAAGAACGAAAGCTGTAAGTCGTAAACCTTATTGATCGCTTCAGAAAGTGTTTCTTTTTTACATTGCTTTTAGGCATTGACTTACATTTCAAACTTTTCAACGAGTGACAAATTATAATTATTATTTTTGCATGACAAAATTTGGCTCTGAAATATCACCGGGGACTATTAGGAAACTAATAAATCTTTTGCCAAAGTTCTGTTATAATTGAAGGCACAATTTGCCGAGATATACAGGTGATATGAAATACCATCTACCATATATAATACCTAGGTATTTTTTCAAGGAATAACACACGTAACGAGAGAAACAAAAACACTTTTCCATTATGCCCCCATTATCTAACACCTTTGGTACTATTGTGGTATCATAGTGTTACTTTGAGAAGATCAAGGAAATATTACAAAGCAATACGAGTTTTTAATAGGGGCGTGCTTAACTTTCAGGAAAGGAATAGTGAAGAAAGCAGTCATGGCCTCTATTGGATGCCATCTCGACACTGATGGGCAAGTCCTGGTTATATTGTTTTTATTTATAAAATGGATTATACTGCACTTAGAATAGGATTTGAATCTATTTCATATTCACCCCTCGTGGCATAATTATTACAGATGAGGGTATCAGATTGTCATTGGGGATGCATGGAGGTTTGACGTCTGTTGAAGGACATCTTGGCTGAAGTGTACAAGCATTCTCCGCAGTTTCACTAGGCGAGTTTTGTACTAACCCGTTTCGTGGCGAGTAATATCAAATGTTTGTTTATTCACTTTCAGTCTATTCGGATACTAACCTGGGGAAAGCTCGGTCACGTTAATAGTAGGCCCCTCCTTTTCCCTCTTTATAAACGAATATCTAGATTAGAAAAAAAAAGAACTAGGCCCAACTTAGGAAGGGATCAAAATATGGCAGAGCTAAACGACTTACAGTTCCTACACCATAGAAACAAAAACGACGAAGCGCGATAATACTTTAAATATTGATAGTGCTATTGCAACATACTATTTAATATGTGAAAGCAATATTTATAGATAAAATTATCTAAATAGTTTTATAGGTGAAATCGAATATAAAAAATCCATTCAGTCTAACTTCACGATCATATAGCAGCGGTGGTTATTCAGGTGAAGTGAAGTGTGTGAAGCTGCACTTCACCTATTATTTTGTTTCGGTATTCATTAAATAAAGAAAACACACACGTTTCAAAAATATTAAAATAGAAATGCCAGCAAAAACACCAATTTGCTTTATTACAATTTTGCCTACAGGTAATTCACAATTCTGACTCTAGAAGGCGTCATCAGTCTTGCGAAATAAAATAGCTGTCTTCTTTTTTCCTACTACCTTGAGCGGAAATGCAGTCCGCAATGTATAGTAGAAGGTGTACTTCTCGGTCAGGCCATGCAGACCACTCCAAAGTGGCCTGGAGCTTAGCGATGGTAGATATACATAACTTTCTTTCTTGCTCTGTGGGGCGGTGAAGTTGGCGCCTGCTGTTTCTAAATGAAATTCTCTGCCAAATGCATAGTGAGATGCTGGAATTGTTTACTCCAAATCCCACCATAGCAGCACCTGGAGTTGTTGCAACAGGGCTGGAAACTACATGATAATTACGATGTTCGTCAGGAATTTCATCAGCTGTACGACTTATACGGTAAATTGGATGCTTAGTATCTTATAGTAGCTAAAGTATGTACGATTTTAAAACGAAATAAGTTGATCTATCACCTCACTTTTAAGATAAGAAAAATGAAAAGGTCAAACACATGTTGCGGACGACCTCAAAATTTTCAATGTAAATGTAGCTATCTATCTAATAGTGCTTCGCAGTTGCTGAAGTTTTCTCACTCAGTATTGAATGCAGAAAATTCAGGAGGTGTGTGTGGGGAGGGGAGTTATGCTAAAAGACGAACATGACATTAAAGAACTATTTTTTCTTTCGCTAGGGCTCATAAGAAACTTCAGGAGAATTTTGAAGCTCTAGTAGTGAGTTTCCTCGCCCTGCCCCTAGGTTCATCATTAGTAACATCAAATGTAATTATTACACTAGTACATCCAATTAGACCTGCGCCGCAGCCAAGTGGGAGTTGATCTACGCATCCATATAATATATAGTCCCATGGTCACTGATTCACTCACTGATCATCAAAATTCCCAGGCTGGAGCTAGAAACATCAAATTTGGTATGAAGGTCACGACCATGAATAGGAAAAGGAAAAAAAATTGAAAAAGCCGCCATCTTCGATCCAAAATGGCCACCAAACCCATTGTTTTATAGAATACACAGCCATAATTGCTGAGGCTAGAAACACGAAATTTAGTATAATGGTACACTGTTACTAGGAGGTTAAAAATGTTACATAATGTATCCAAAGACGCCATCTTGGATCCAAAATGGCGGACCTAAAAATCCATTTTCTACACCGTTTGGGCTAGAGATACGAAATTTGGCATAAGAGTGTATTATCACAACTAGTTTAGGAAAATATTAGAACATTTTGAAAACGTCGTCATCTTAGGTTCAAAATAGCCGTCCAAGAAACCATTTTCCACACCGTTTGAGCTAGACAAATGAAATTTTATATGAAGGTGTGCCATCATTAGTAGGTCACGACAATATAAGAAAATGTTAAGAAAAGTCGCAATCTTTAATCCAAAATGGCCTCCAAAAACCAATTTTTTAAACCACTAAGGCTAGACAAACATGACAAGTAGGTTACGATACATGGCACAAACATTCCCTATGGCGGCGAAGCCCCCTCGGAGAGGCATAGTGGCATGATGGTGACGCATTCCATTAGCGAGTCTGGTTATGATGCCCCACAAAAAAAAACTAGTTGGGAGCACAGATCCCACGGCGATCTAGTGGCAGCGCCCCAAGCGAAGCAAAGCGAGTTAAATGTTAAAGCCACAATTTCCCACTTAAATGCAGAAAGAAATTATATAGCCTCCTCATTATCCGGAGTTGACACAAATTTAATAAGTGACATAAATATTTATGTTAGTGACAAACCATTATATTTATAAAGTTTTACATTTCATTAATTGGTTGCATCCTCACTATTAGGTTTTAAAGACTGCTTAAAATTATTGTCGGTAATAAAATAGTCATATAGGTTTATATTGTCGATGCTTGTATATGAAGATAATATTAATATTATTAATACATATGGAATGCATAAAATGAAAATAGCTAAAGAATTTTACTACGTAGAGACACTTTCTCAAGCAGATACTGACAAAGCGCTTCAGTAGGGTGTATAAAATCAGAAATAATTGATCTGTACAGTAATGTACAGGGAATCGCACAAAAGAAAAGGCTACTATCACATTATCCTTCTCGTACGGCATACAAGTGTTATATGGCAGGTTTTTCATCTTATTGAACTGACATCCTTAACTATTACTATCAAGCATAATACAAATTTAAATGTTTACATACACAGTAATGTGGTCTTGTAACACAGATATCAATAATCCCTTAGTACAGATTTAAACAGATATGTAAGGAAAACTGAATTAGCACAAAAATCTTGTAAAACAATGTATGAAACTGAACCTCCTGTTTAAAGGTGAATAGAGAATACATTTATTTGTAGGGTTCTACGAAATATACGTGAGCATATGTTAGTTTATTACGATAGCTGCAGTGGTCGAGTGACTTGAGGCTCAAGGGTTCAGTTTACGGGGTGTTGGGAACGTGTTCCAGGGGAAAGATGGGTGGTTGAGGAAATTTAAACTCAACTCCTTATTTCACTGAGACATGAAGTAATTAGTACTAAAATGATTTAAAGGGAAGCTTAAGAAACAACCTTCTTTCTGGTTGAGTTTATCTCTACTATTTGCTTCATTCTTCTCACGGAACCAACGTTTTATGGACAGATCTTTTCCAGGAAATTTTTAAGTAGACCTTCTCGGAATACCGGATTTAAGGAAACATGCCAATTCATTACACTTTAAGAGTGATATTGAACAGTTTGAAAAGTTAAATACATTGATGTGGAGCCGAAGAAAAATTAGGGTATTGAAAAGCATCCAAGTTTTGGGAACCTTTTGCCTCATATGCAACACTCAATAAGTACTTTATTATAACAGCAAATGTATTTTTGGGCCATTGTAGTAGGGTCTAACTAATGACTTCGGCCCTCTTCTAGTCCATTAGCTGTTAAGTCTCTAAAATCCACAAACATCGATGCCCCAGCCTGGATTCAAACCCAAGACCTTCGAGTTGCTGGCTTAGCGCACCAATCCACACGAACTTTGGTAGTAAGAAAAGTTGTATCATTGCTTTATATAAAACGTCTTGAGGATATGCAGCAAGATTTTAAACATTTGAATAAGAAGACTCAGGTGGATTTGAAAAGTTACATTTAATTCTGAAAGTCTGAACATTTTTTAAGGCCTTTATACAGCTTTTTCTTGGTTCAGGCTCAATGGAAAATAATGAAAGAATTGGTAGAATGAAGAAAACGGAAGGAAACGGGAGAACCCCTAGAAAATCACAGCACAGAACGTTTGTCCACCACAAAGTCCACATGGTACGAACCGGGTACCCCACGCATCAGAACTCCCGTCGAGTTTCACTGGTTGAAAAATTACTTAATTAGAAACTCAAGAAAAGTATCAGTTCTATTTCAATCATAAATGTACTTAGAACATTCATTCGATCATTTGGTCATTTGTAGAGAATTAGGAAACTGGCTGAAACAATGTATTTGTTACCTTGGAAAGTAGAAAATCAGTATTAAGGAGAACAATATGAAATAATAACCGCATCGTGTATTGGCGTATGGCCCAGCACGTGGACTCGTGGAGCAGATCTGGCTAGTGGAGAAATTAGCGGCGGGTTTTCAGGGAGCTCCGCTTCCACGCCACGTTGTCAGAATTAGTAAACTTGTTCCTAGCGGTAGAGTTAATAAATGCAAGTATTTATCATCGGATTTGCATATAGCATAGGGATGAAAGATAAAGCACAATGTGCGTGTGTTCTTGTATTTGTACGGAAGTTTGCTTCAATCTTCAGTAGTTTTCTGAGGAATTTGGGTAAGTACATAGGATCGTTCCACGCCAATTGCGAATGAATAATTTGGAATACATTTCTTCTCTGTAACTTTGTGGTAACCCAGCGTTTCTTTTTCCACAAGTGCAAGTCAACCTAGAAAGGTTTTTAAACTCTGTATAATGTTCGGAAAAATACCCAACCTGACAAAACGAATTTCAAAACCACTTGGAAATGAAAACGTTTGCAACAGTTTGTCTTGAATAGAGGACATACTTTAATAAAGGAAGCTCTTATAAAATTAAAAAAGAGCAGTAAACGTTTTTTTATAGCAAGCTTGCGGTTATCGGAAATCTAGTTTCCTAAATAAGTTCAGTCCAAAATTGTTGAAATAAATTTCATCCACAGATGCATAACTGTTAGAAATATGCTCCTTCTAATGTTAATGTTTGTTTTTATTTCCAACATCAGCTCCTCAGTTTGGGAAAGAAAAAAAAACTAAATGCTTTTCAGGTTATGAAAGGGAATTAAATTAAAGCTCATTCCGTTTATTAAATCTCGTGGTTTAAACGTTTACTTTATTTCTCGTTATTTCTATCCTCGTGAGGAACAATGCTTTCAATTTTCAATCTAGCTTAGTTTCTAGAAACAAAACATATTATCTCATAAAGCCGCAAACAGTGAAGAAGGAAAATCAGTTTCCTTTCTCCATGTCTGTACATTTATTAAATTTAAATTTATAGTATACATAAATTTGAATGGGACACGACGGAGAAGATTGATGTTTTCTACGTTTCAATACTGGTGCACATTATATATATATTTTTGATTACTCAGATAGACTAACTTGCAACAAGACTGTCAGTCACTTGCTTTGAGTTTGCCAAACTTGATATTGTGTAGAACGTAATAAATGAGTATGAAACTAACTTGTTTGAACAACATAAGTGACTTGGTTGTTAACTAAAGAGCAGATTTTAAGGTGGAACGCTTTTCCAAAATGTAACTGTTTTCACATCGATAGTTCAAGATATGTATTTCAGGGCATGAAGTAAAACGAAATGGACACACTTTGTTGCACCTTGTTGCACCCTTTTCGTTAGATTAACCACTTCTCTCCCTTTTACTACCTTGAATCTTTGAACACCTTTGTTCTCCCTCTTCTCTCATGGAAATGGAAATTATTTTCGCTCTATTTGAGCAGCTACATAAAATTCCATATACTTATTTTGTAACAAAGGGTATAAAATAATACTCAGTCGCAACATTAGGCGATAGACTGCGAGATTTGAAATTGCAAGAATGAAAGGTGAAAGCAAATTTATGCGGCAAACTTCAGTATTAAAAAATGAACTCTTCTTCCACGCCAATAATGTTCTGCGCGTACAACAACGAACAGCAAGTTCCTTTCATCGTGCGAAACGGTGCCCCAACTTCAACAAAACAGTAGCTCTATTTGCCAGAACCTCTGTTGTGCTTGCAGTGTGCCAGTAGTGTACTTTGGACTTTGGGCTCTCTTTTCCTGTCAGTGCTGTAAGAATTTGTTCAAAACGCAGTAATATCTACCAGTGTTTCTTAAGTAAGGTTATTTGGTACTGTTGAATAACGAACGTTTGTGTAGCTGTTTTACACCTAAATAATGACATTTTGTCAGTACCTTTCTAAATAATTTTTCAGTACTTTTAATTTCCTTTTTTGACCATAAATTTGCACCTTAAAATCCGTTTACTAGCTATAACTATCCTAATTCAAGTTTGTTGGAATTAGCAGTTATTCGAGGAAGATTGTCAAATTTAAAATTTATTTAATTTTGTTTCTTTGATCTTTTGCTGTGGTCTCAGTGAGCTGAAGTTCCTTTACTTGTCAGGAGGGACAGCGCCAGAAACGCTTGATGGGGTGGGCGGAGGGAGGCGGGCCTAGTTTCTTGGTGGGCGGAAAATGAAAATGAAAACTGGACAATGTAGACATTTTTTAACAATAATTAAATATATTTTTATAGCCTTTAGTTAGCTAAGGCTCAGACCGAAATAGGGGAGCGACAAAGATGTGAAAAGCAGCTGTCCTGGCCTTACAGAAGGTACCATTCCGGCATTCGCCTGGTGGGACTGAAGAAATCCAGGACTTAGGATGGGCTGTGGGAGTTCGTGCCCACGCTCGACCTACCGAATGCCGCGTGGCAGACACGCTACCTCTACACCACCAGTTTTTTTTTACAGTAATGACGGTGTGTAGTCGATGGAGTTCAAGACAATTTAATTCTTTAAATGGTTACCTCCTCTCCCTCCAAGGATGCACATGGATATTATAGAAATAAAAGAAGGTTCAAACAACACAGGCTAACAGATGATACTCTACCTTTCGTTAATAACACAATAAGTGGGTAAAGTAAAAAAATAGGCTACTACAAACATTTTTATCTTTGAATAATTTATTATAAGAAAGCAAGAGACTAAACACAAATCAGTTATATTGTCTCTCACATGCTTAATTTGTACACATTATATTTTTTATGTGATCTCTACATGCAACAGCAAAGACTTATGTTGCTAAAAGAATAGAGAAATGCGACAGAATTATTGTTTAATCATTAAGACCTTACAAGTATACACAGGAATCTTTAAACCTGAAACTCAAGTAACCAAAAAATGAAAACAATTATAAATTATAAACAGGATAAAGAAGTAGACAGCAATAACAAAACTTCATCATGATCCACAGAAACCACAATGTATTTTAGAATATGAAGGGCTGATCACATGGTGCGAACAAGCTTACAATCAACTTTTATACCTGCATTTTAGTGAAGTGCAATGCGTCGATTCTTATGTCCAGCATTGAATGCGTTTACCACAACCTCTAGGGCAATATTCATTACAAGTTTTCTTTCTACTGATAGGAAACAAAGATCGCTTAGGCGACTGTTTGCCACTCGATTTCTTAGATATGTTTTAACCCGTCTAAAGCACGAGAAAGAACACTCACATGGTGAACTAGATACAGGAATGGTGACAGTAATTGCGGCTAATTTGTGAATTTCATGAAAAGCAATCTTCAAACCAGCCATCACTTCAGTAAACTGAGAAACGGAGGTAATTTTGCATTGCTTTTCCTCCTCATAACGTTTCAAAACTTTCGGGAGAAGTTTCAGTTCCACCTCTACACTATCGACGTCACATCCATAATGACGTGCAAGTGGTTCAGTTTTCTCAAACGACAGGAAGTACTCACTTTTAGGGTGAAGACTGCTTATCCCACATAGAATACCTGTATTTTCTGTAAAACGCCTATTCATTTCTGCAATTATTCTGTCAATTACAGGAAGAAATATCCAAAGTCTGTAGTCTTCTTGGGATTGGATATCTTCTTCCTCAACAGATATTTGCTCAGTCATAATATACTGACGTAAGTGATGGGGCAGTGAACGTGTTCTGGACATTGGACCCGTTAGAGTTATTCCATTATTTTCAGCAATACCCAAAGACTCGTTCCAATTTTTTTTGAACTCCTCGACTGTGTTTCGAATATCAGTAAAATAATCCACTACATCCTTCGTAACTAAAACAGCATCAGCCCATGTGATCTCCTTATTTTGTAGATAATCTGACAATCTTTTCAACTCTCCAAGAAAAAGTGTGAACAAGTTGAGTTGGAACACAAACTGAAAATTCACTTCACTCAATAGACGTCTTGCTTCTTTAACGCCTGGAAAGCCAGCTAGAACGTATGATTCCCTTGTCTCGTGACTACAGCATCAGATTGGTGTGCCAACGGTCCTCCGATCGGTTCCTACTACACCTTGTCCATTTTCTTACGGCGGGTGACCTTGGAGAACTAGATACAATTGCGACAGGACAGCAAATGAGAGGGACAATGTTTGAGGCCATTGATTCTGTGTATGGGGAAGCAGCAGATGGGAGTTCAGTGTTCTTTAAGCCGTGGAAGCGTCAATGTCTTGTTCGTGGAGCATTGTTGCCAAGTTTAACCCAAGATGAGCGTAAAGATAATGCACGAGTAATTCATAAACAAGGACGGAGAATTATTCTTAGAGTTCTCCAGTATTTTAAGTTTGGACATATATTAATAGTAGCTTATATATTTCTATGACAATAGGCAAGAGACCTGCCACTAAATAAAACTTCCAGAGGGAACCAAGTGTAGTTACCTCCACATGGTGTTTCCTGGGTAATGCCAAGAATTATGTTCAATCTTATACTAAACTATTTAATAAGGCTCTTTCTATTAGTAAACTTTATTTTATATGGGCCAGTGTAGTAACTGTTGACTGCGGCACGTCACGATAGATTATGTCCCTAGTTAAAAGACACCCATGCCCCTACCGGGACTCGAGCCCGGGACCTGCGGGCTGTAGGCCTAATCCTTCTTTTAGTGTATAATTAAGAACAGAATACACTTTTTAGGAACAAATATGAATTTATGTAATACATGTTTTAAACAGAAAACTAATTACGTTCTGGCACGACAGAAAACGACCTAACTTATTCATTTTATTTCATCATTTAATTGTAATAAACCACAATATATCCGAAGGCGATTTTACATTGGAACTTAGCAGCCAAGTTCTTCGATGAGAGACGAAAATTAAGAACGAAGGGGTAACTGGTCTTGAAGTAGGTACCATCCCGACATTTGTCTGGGGACATATTAAAACCAGGAAAAAAATCAATCAGGAATCAAAATGGCCGACTGCTGCATTCTATCCAAGGACTTCCCGATTCAGATCGAGTATGCTACCAAGACCTTACACCGCTCGAAAGAATTATACTATTTGTTCTTAGGATATAAAATAATGTTAGTAAAATCGTTGAGCAACGACGAGAAGTTTTTCAAAGTTAGATCCTTCCAGCAGGACAGACAATTACATTTCTATTTTTTTAATTTCAATCCAGATGAATACTACCTTGAACAAGTGGAAGTAAAACAATCCAATGCGTTTAAAACAATTTAAACATTAAAGGGTCTTCTTAGTACCTCATGAAATAATTAAACTGAATTATATTTAAGATCTTTTGACAACTTCTCGCCTGTGGGGGACTGGTAACCAAGGGTTTCGGGTTCGATTTCCGGTGATGGCCTAGTTGCTGTTCCATTTTCATTTATTTTCTCCCCTTTTGTTTTTCTTAGTCTACGTTCTGTTTCCTTTCTGTGTGTTCTCCTTAGCTCATTCTCTTTGTTTGTTTTTTCACGCTTTGAGCGTGTTTCGTTTTTATTTTTTGCTTTGGGTTTTAATCGTTATTCATCCAGGTTTTCGTTAGTGACGCAGCAATGACTTGGATCTAGTGCTTGTTTTTGATTGGACCCTGGTCAATGCTTCGTGACTTGTTTTTTGCTGATTGGTGTGAATCAGTTTTCTTCTCCGTTTGACGGGAGAACTGCTTTCCCTCGCCTCGTTAGTTAGTTCCATTCTGTTCACGCCGAAGGACGGACGTCGGGGCTTCAAGTAATTTTGCCTTTTCCTAGTCCTAACAGCTATTGGTAAATATAAAAGCTATATACAGAATATTAAACACATTTAATTTCGTCCACTTCGGAAAATATTATATCAATCGTTTTAAGAAGAAAATTATACAGAATAAGATTTAATAAGAAGTTCATCTCAAGAAATTACTTCAAAATTTCATGGCAATAGAATCATTGTTATTTTGGTTTCGGAGATTATTTGTCAGTATGTGTAACATGTGCTAAATTTTAGAATGGGGCCACTATTAACCGAATTTCTACATTTTAAGTATCGGAGCGTTGGAATTTAATAATCACGTGCATGATGTTCCTCTCGTTTCCAAATTCTTTCGGAATTCCCGGTTAGCAATGTTGACAGCTACCGCATATTTTCCATTACATAGTCAAATTAGCTATCTGTCTGTTCAGCCATCTTTGCGTACCGTTTTTTGATGTTAATAGTAAATTTAATAACTTGACATGATTAGATAATTTTGGTTTCAACTCCAGCCACTATCCTCCGGTAAATAGTCACATTTTATAATATTATTTTGCATTAGTCAAGATTTATTCAGAACGCCGATTGTGTAACATAGTAATCATCTGTAATGACGTCATGGCTTTAAAAGGGCTAACTTGGTTCTATCATTGTAATGTATTTTGGACAATAACTTCATTCATGTAAGTAATAATGTGATAAAACTTTTCTAAATTATATATTAATGTTTTTGAAATAACTTGTGAAAATTTCAGCGAGATTTATTAATTATTATAGAAATTATGGACGTTTATATCCGACAAACTAACTTTCGTTTTGACTTAACTAATTCAATGTATACCAGACAGACGATTCAAATTTGTTTGTTCCTACAGCTCAACAGTAATTCTGCTTTAATTTTATGCAATTATCATTTCCGCAAGCTAATCTTATGTACATTCAGTCTAATAAATTGAAATTCTGGAATATTTTATATTTCTTTGAACAATCTTGTGTTTCTGTTCATAGAAGTAATCTCAGTTAAGTAGGTAGGATTAAGGCATTAGTTGATAATCCAAATACAGTGTATAGTAATATTTATGACGTGCAATGATTTATTTTATGTTTGACATGATATTCATTGGAATTTAACTACGAATCATTACTTGAAGTTTGACAGCAATATATACTATTTTTTTTCTGTGTTTCGGTAAACCTTTCGTTTTGAGAGATGCGTTTTAATTAGATTAGGTTGGTACATAAATCCGTAGGCAGTGGTAGGATTCTTTCGCCAGCTGAGAAGTAATAACTTGGGAAAGGAACTATATATATGGAATTTCTGCCTATTTCTGCGTTGGTATATGAAGTGACTCCAGTATGTGATTTGCGTGAATAAATATTATTTGCATTTTTGCTTTATGACACGACGTTTAGATTGAGTTGCGACCGTCATTCGTTGGTGTTCTTCGTCTTTATTTAAGGAATTGCGATTCCAGACTACAGGTGTTGGCCCTACTAAGGAAAAGGTAAGACATGGTCTTTTGCCAGCCTCTAGACTTCGAAGTGAGTAAAGACACAGTATGAGTCACAGATGAATTGATATGCGTATGTTCGTTTGAGATTATTCAAAAGTAAATATTTGCGTTTTTCTTTATTAATCTATCGCTAATCTGAACCAGCTGGTACTTCAGGGTATGAACCAGCGATCTAATGAAAAGATTGGAGGTGTCGCCTTACCAGTATTTCCTCAATCGTTCTAAATTGTTGTTTTTTCACAGCGATCACAAGGATCTGGAATCTTCTTTCCCAGATATTCTTAAATCAGAAAATCATTTCTGCGCCGCTCGTCTCGGGTGTAGAAAATGTTTGGAGCTAGAGTTTAGATTAGATGCGTTGCGTGGGTACTCTAGGCTCCTGGCGACCTTATTTGCATTCCTGGATTGTTTTCGGTGTTGCAGTTTTGACCTCACTTAGATAGGAAGTGTGGGAGTGATCTCTTTTGGAGTTGGGTTGGGGTCGGTTCAGTGGGATGAAGAAAGTCGGAGGAAAATAAATAATTTCCGAGAAAACACATACACTGTATTTGTCCACTGGAAAACCCATGGCACGAACCCGGATGGAACTGGTTATCTACATACTCGAGATGAGCACTCTACCACTGACCGAAAGCAGCCCACTAAATAATCAAGTACTGCACTAATAATGTAGCATCAGCGTTTGTTAGTCTCCTTGTACTTAGATGAATTGTAGTAACATATATATATATATATATATATATATATATAT
>JAGDQP010015573.1:0-42395 GCA_022664845.1 Lepisma saccharinum
TGTTTAACGATTCTTTGTATAATTGTACATGGCTCCTGTCACTAAAGCTTACCCATTAAAATTGCTTAATGTTTTTCTGCAAGGCTTATTATTTCATTCTTTTTCTTTTCTATTTGTATCAGATTAAACATGCATATTTGAACTCATGAACGGTGCTAATTATAACGAAACCTGATACATCAATTTGTGGACGAATAGTAGCCCCGAGACGATTGTGACAATATTGAGAAAAGCTCTAAATTTTGTAAATAATATTTGTTTTAAGGATTAGAAGGCTCAAGTACTTTAATTCATTTTTAAAATACCCATAACTATTTCCAAGCCAAACCGTATATTGACTGTAATAGTAATGCATGTGAAGACTACAGGGAAAGAATATGAGTTGACAATTTACTGACCAAAATGAGATAATAGGAGATATCCGCATCCTCATTGAATGACCTTTTAAAAACAATTATGTATGAAGTAAACATACATACTCCGCCTTCTTTATCTCTCGAGCAAATCTTTATTGGCGTGCATGTATACGAAATGCTGTTTTAATACAATCTTCTCTAAAGTCAACAAAATGGACAAAGCACAGTTTCGTCCTTAATTTTTCACATTCTTGTATTAAGTACAAATTGGAAATTGTATACGAGAATGTATTTACATGTAAATGATAAACAACGTTCCATCTAGGTTATGTAATTTACGCGATATGAATAATTAAGTATAGTATTCATTGGATTGTTACAAATATAAATTATTGAGAGAGCAGTTCATGCCAACTTTTTCAATGATTTCGAAGATATATTTGATGGTGACGATCTGCAGGGATTGTGATGGTGCAGATCCCCATAAATGTAGAATTTTATATTAAGTAAGTTTACCACATCCTCACTATATCATATTTTCATATCTGTTCTAACGTTTGTATAGTTTTTTGAGGTTAAATATTCGTTAGGAATATAATAATAATAACTACAGAAAATCTTGTGTACATTATGGTTATTTTCAACGTTCAGTACGATTAAATAGTGTAAAAAGTTTTATTATCTGAAATCAATATGAGTCACATCTTAGTATTTCAATACATTATCCCAATAGTTTCCGTAGTAATAATCTTGAGTAATATTTTGAGCTATATAGTCATGCAAAATCGTGTCCAGAACAAGATGAAAACTATAGTTATGTTTATCATTTTATCATTATTTATACAACAAGCATCTTCCATAAATATAGACGTATCTTTTCTCTCCGGCATATTAACGAAACGATCTTTGAGGTATTTTTCCTCATTGCTTCGCCAAGTGTAACTACAAAACCTACTTTTTTCTCTGGAGAATTAATCCATACGTAAAGATTAAACGATATAACTCGTACATCTAGTTTTGATTCGATGTTACTTGTGCTATCTGGTATCCCAAAGAGAAATCAGTCGAATGTTCAAAGGATGTTCTGCAGTCCCAAAGAATGAACATATTATTTGTGAACGCTAGAAATGCATTCGCACTTAACTTTGTTGAGATATTATCTCTATTGTACTTTGCTTTTAATTAACATCGAATCCATTTAAAATTTGAAAACGTTTTAAATAAATTACAATTATTTTTATACCGGCATCATCCATAATAGTTCAAATTGAAAACGTGTCATTTACTTTGTTTGAATGTAAACTAAAATTATTATCCGCAGTTTAAAATATAATATTTGATTCTATAAACTATAAACCGACACGTCATTCTAATTTAGTGTGTTTCGGTCTTGCATATGGTGTAAGATGTTCTTTACTTGCAGAGGGACCACGTATTACAGTTTACTATTACAGACGTAAAACTATTTGTAGGAAAACATAACTGTGGCAGTATATGCCTAGAGAGTTGCTCAACGTATCAGATTACAAAAAAGTCTGGAAGTGCTTGCTTCCTTTTGCTTGTACTTGACAGCCCAGGTCTCTACATACGAGAACTATCCAATCAGCTAAGTGTGACTGACGTGGCCACTAGCACCATTAAAATTGAATCCAAGTGGGTTCTCCCACTATTTTCATTTTTCGTCAATAATTCAAATTTAAGTGCAGTTAAACAGAAAATAACTTCCACAAACTATCGTTTGTTACATACTTGAATAGTGAATACCATTAATTTGAAATAAAAGCTAACAGAAAATTCAAAACTATGTAAGCACACTTTTGGGACAGTTCCATGTCCCAAAAGTCTATTGACATAGATTTGAAGTTTCTGTTAAGATTTCTTTAAAGATAATGGTATTCATTAATGACGTAAGAAACAACCTATAGTTTGTGAACGTTATTTTCTGTTTAATTGAACTCAAATTTGAATAATTGACGAGAAATGAAAAAGGCTGGAAAACCTACTTGCATTCAACCTTAATGTTCTCTTTAAACTGTAAGTACTCCACATCCTCACTCTGTTCAAACGTGAACTACAACGTTGTTAGTACATTTTATGATTATCTATCTGGCATTAAGTCAGAATGTGGTTACTTTCAGCAGGACATGGCAACCTGTAATACGATTAATTGATTTCGTTAATAAAAAAAACAGCTTCTTCAAAGATCAAACTGTCTCCTGGGAACGAACGACCACCGAATCTCCAGAAGTAAATCGTCACACTCTGTCACTAGATATTTCAAAGTGGAAGTCCTATGCCAATAAAGCACGTACAATCCAGCAACTTAAAGAAAACATTACCGCTGGCGTTGACCAATCAGCCACAACTCGCTTTTTGCAATTTTCACAAACATTACAGGTATCAATTATTTTATTATCAAACCCAGATGAGCCATACAGTAGTAATATATTACTAAGGAAACCCTGGGAAGTGGATTATAGTAGAATGGACATGACGATATATCTCGGTCCATCCCATTTCAACCGTTCATGTTCTCCATCTGACAATCTCTGATGAAATTCCGTTGATAACGAATCTATTCTTCAACCGTGGATTGGCAAGAACTTCTACTACGCACAGGCACATTCATTAATGCGTGGAACTGCGAAACTGCGTAGTGTTGGGGAAACAACAGATCATCAAGAAGAATTATTATTGATTAGTTGCTAGTTTCTGTTCGTGTCAATTAAATCAATTAAATATATTTTACCATCACGAAAAACTCATGCCTTACGTTATTTCATTCATTATTAATTTCAAAACACTTGAAGAGTTTATTACATAATGCGTTTCTTAATAACACAATTACATATCTACATATATGTACCAGAGCTCCATATAATCTACCTTGAGAGGAGCTTGAAAGAAATTAATATATTCAGTAAAAGTAACTATCGTTTTCTTGCAGTCATATTTTCGCAACTACTTACTAAATTGTTCCTGCTGCTCATGACCAAATGTACATTCCAACGTAAATTAACTAATATTATTGAAAAAGTCAAAACAAAGTAACTTGTGTCATCTATGATACAAAAATGTTTTACTATTTTATTATATGATTGGATTTCTGCAACGAATATAAATTCAAACTTTCACAAGATAATTCATTCACAGGCTAATATCAGACTACGTTCCATCTAGGTCAACGCTTTTCGATCTTTTGATTCCCCTGAATCAGCAAAAATTCAAAGAAATGAAGCACGGATCAGTGGTATAAGGGGGAAATTGGTTGAATTCACGCATCCATGTGGAAGAATACCGAAAAGGGATTTGAGTTCAATCTCTATTACACTGTTTGGCACAAGATGACGGAAAAAAGCAATTCTTTCCAAGTTTCTACACTAGAGACCACCAGTTTAAACGAATAAGATGTTGCTGAACTTGACTAGATGTAACTTTGTATTTCGAGGCGCTTGTCACGTAGAATATTAAAGTAAACCAGAAACAATATAAAAGCTTACAAGCTTAAACGGGTGCTTTTGATAAAATATTTTATCTGTAATGGCAGGTGTAAGTTCTCACAAAAATTGACTGATATTCTTGAAGGGTGGTGCCTGCGTTATCAGTAAACCCCGATAAACTTCAATGAGAACGGAAGGAACCATGAGTAGTTAACTAAATAATAGTTATGAAATTTTAATATCTCCTTCATTTGGGTCCTTGGGTATTATTAGGTATAAGGAACTGAAAACAAAATAGTGATTAGGTAAATCAATTAGGCATCTTGAGATACCTAGTTCAATGTCGAGTGGGCGAGTAGGGTTCGCCAATTGTTCCTTTAAAATTAATTGCCGAAGTTTCCTTTGGAAACTCTCTTTTTCCTCCCTTAAGTATTTTTGACAAATCGAACTTAACATTTTTCATTAGATATAATTTTAAAGTTGTTTTTAAATCTAATCACTATATTATTTGGAAATAATATTAAATAAAAGAATTTATTTTCGTATTTTTCTCTACAACCAACAGTCTCCATAACTATATGGAACTAGAAGCTGCTTTGATGAAAGCTTCGGTTTGTCTCTCACATTTTGTTCACTATGAATTAATTAACATCATTCCCATGTTGTTTCCAAGATATATATATCTTTATTCTTTCGTGTACTTTTTCTCTTTTGTATTTAGTAAAATTTCCTCTTAATTATGCCAATAAAGAGTAACAATTTTCTTTTCTTTCTATTTCTTCTAGAGACAGCGGTGGCTCAGTGGTAAAACGCTAATTTCTGTTGCATTGGGGTAATCAATTTGATCCCGTTTTGTGGCGGATAAACATCCTGTGCGTGGAAAATAACTGAAACAATTTAGAATATAATATTATAGAATATAGGTTGGCAGCACTGGAAGCCAGGTGCTCGGAGACGTAGACCCTTCAATATTTTTTCATTGCGTCCA
The DNA here is from genome assembly GCA_022664845.1 of Lepisma saccharinum. NCBI lineage: Eukaryota > Metazoa > Arthropoda > Insecta > Zygentoma > Lepismatidae > Lepisma > Lepisma saccharinum. The sequence continues at coordinate 4,785 of JAGDQP010015573.1, forward strand.
ATAATATTTGTACCAAGTTTGACTCGGCTAGGTCTAACCGAATAGAAACAATTTGTTTTTAAAATGGGTTGCAACACTGAAATACTGTATCAATCAAAACGGTCCTGCCGACCCAGAGCTAGTTTTGAAAAGACTTTTCGAACGTCACCTCAAGCATGTCTCTACAACTTGTAATTCCTGAGGTTTAGTTTTGCACACGGACGGACAGTCCGACGGATTGAACGGGATTATAAGAACCCTTTAACTACAGCTTCGTCATCAAGGGACCTAAAATATCAAACAACATACAAATACAGAGAATTGTTCTGTAAAGTGCTTCTCACATTGTAATATTTTAGTGTTTTTAATATTGTCCTAATGTACTTTGTACAAAACAGAAACCTTGGTGCTTTTCGAGAACGTAGCAATATTGTACTGTGGTGAACGTAACAAAAATGCAAGTAATCCACTCGACGTAGTAAAAACATAGAAAAATGATGCAAGGCATGGCAGTCTAACGAAAGGTGAACATACTGTATCCATCAAGCTCGTGCACAGTAAAGAAACGAATAATGACATGCAATCAACATTACTAATATCAGAGCTTCAAATAAATCAAATATCTTGCAATTACTAAAGACGAAATAGTGAGTTTCTCTGAGCGCATAAACAACGTCGAGAACCTGGGAATAGAAGGTCAATGTCGCTCTCAAATTTAATGCTATTCTCAGATGGATTGATTTTGCATACTTTCGATAAATAGAGAAAACACAGTTGTTAAAATAAGACATTACTGTAAGTTATATTCTTCAGCATCAAACGTAAACCCAGTAAAAACATTTTATAAAGCTATTTTTTAATTTTGGGCACTGATGATGTGCACTTCCTCCTAATATGTCACTTTACATGCCCAATCAATTGGAACGGCTACAGTAGAATGTAGTTACTGGGTGGGGAATGATTTTTACACGACGCTCAGGAATTTAGGTCTTGGTGCGTCTTGTAGATTAGTCTGGTGAAATATGACTCTTACGAAAAAGGTAAAGCTATCCCCTGTGCGAGACGCATGCGCCGTCTCGCACAGGGGATAGCTTTACCTTCTTTACATTTTACCTTGTAATACCTTTCGTTGTTTACTTTCTCACCTTCTTACAGGAAACAGACCAGGATCACTATATTTAGGCCCCAATACACAGTCATCCTGATTTTGGTAACTGGTCTAGAAAATCTACCCTTTTATTCTTTTTGCTTGGTGATTACTTGTTACACTATTTATACAGCCCCGGAGAGATTTATCACCTTTTGATGAAGAATGCTGGAAGCCAATAATGTAATGACCCACAGGAAGATCTAATGGAAGCGCCTCAGTATTTTCTGCCGATATTCCTCCACGGCTTCGGGGGTGTGGGATCACCGAACGCTAACACTATGCTGAAAGGCAAATCTTAATTAGTAGTACATGAAGGCATACGGAAAAGAAGCTTTGAAAGAGACAATGAGTAGTATACACCCGCGTACCTGAAGGCGTGCATTACACCAAGGATGGATAAGTATCCCTTTCCGCCTGTCTGAAGGCATGAAGAAACAAGGAAACAACTACCGCCTGGCTGAAGGCGTTTAGTTGACTTAGGATGGGTTAATATCCTTGGAAGGCGTGCTGCAACTAGTGAAAGGTTGTAAACCACTGACCACGAGCAGTAATAGTTGTCCGCCTGTCTGAAGGCGTGCAACCAAAGGACAAGGTAAATCGGTACCACAGCCCACCTGTCTGAAGGCGTTCTGCAGTTGGAGAACAAGGTTTCAAAAGAGAATTGGTAATAAAGATAAATATAGCGGAATGCGATAAAGCAATATCATAAGCATAAGCCTCGTAAATAATATTCAAAGAAGTATTTAGATAATAAGGATTTATTAGTGGACTCTCTGTCCAAAGAAGAGAACGCCAAGCAGAGAGTCTGATGTTAACTGGCCCGCAGGCCAGGAGAAACTGATTTCAAACCGTCCTGACCCTACCTCTGATTCAGTGACGTCACAGCGTCACGTGACATACCTTTCATCTTTACTTTACATACACACATATATTTATAAATTTCATAGTTCAAATCTTCCTTTCTGGATGACATATATTTGCATACACACATACATGTTAATTTTCTTGTATATTTCAAATAAACATGGAATTTACAATTTTCCAAGCTTATAGCGATAACTTTTAATGTATTATTATTTTAATCTTACTTGTTTGAAAGTTCTAATTATTGTATGACATGAATATGGAAATTATTATCTTGAGTCCATAGCATACACGAATAGCCGAAAGGGTGATTTGGTATAAGGTAATTCAGGGGAAGCGAAAACACTGAATTTACATGGAACGCTAAGCACGTTACATATTCTAGTAGTCTTTAGTATAGGGGTCGTAGAAAGATACCCTTGTGGTTCATTTACAATCACGCCCTTAGAAAGTAATGATTATAATTCACAGATGTCTCCGTTCTCAAGGGATATCTGTTATCCCATCATCATCCATCTGGCCTAAGCCAAAGTTGCTTAAAGGTCTTACAAATTAAATTTAAAAAAGATCTTACATGTGTCAGAATGGTGTCGATGGATGCAATGATTCAATCAATCGTTATACTATTTAATCAATGGGTAAGACTGATAATTGTCGTTTAAAAGAAATCAAAAGGTGAGCTGCTTTCAAGAGTGCGGAAAACTGCTTTATTTCGGTAATTTAAATTTTCGCCCGAAAGTTCAGAAAACTTACGAAGGAGTGTATTTTAGTACATTATTATAGCGTGTTCAACTCTCTATATTCTTTTGCAATGTTCTTTCAGAGTACTATGAAACACTCTACTCTTCTTGAGATTTCCGACATTGCAGTTCATCCAACGGCGACATCCAACGCCATTCTTACATCGCCGACTGAAACATGTAACTAACTGCTTACTTCAAAGGGAATAAGAAAAAAAATCGACTGGTCCAGACTTTCCACCTGGCCATGTAAATATACAAATGAACTCTGGAACCATCTCGCTCTCATGTGCAATCTTGCTTTCTATTCCGGTACTTTTGCTAATATATGGGAATTAGATAATGTGATTCCAATCTATAATAAACAAGTGAGGTTGAGTTCACTCAGGAGACTGCATATAAATTAAATTTGGATGATTAATGTTCCGTTGAAAAATTGCCGCGAGATTTCTAAATACGGTGCAACCAACCGCACAAACTAATGTATTATATAAAACTTCGCAGAACTCGCTGCTGAAATGGGGATGAGAAGCAACGTTGCTAATCATAGGCTTATTATTATCTTGTTCTTTCTCTAAAGTAATGTAAAAGGTTGTGTACGATAGAATTTATATCCATTTCTCACCATGCATTGTTAGAGAAAAGCATGACTTTCTGGAACATCTATACACTGCAACTAGTATAACTTTCTTACAGAATATAGTCATGCCCGGATGAAGGTTTTTAGGTTGACGTTGTCTGTACCGATTTCAATAATGTTTTTAATTCTTTGAATTTCCGTCTTTTATTGGTGAAGCGGAAGGCTGTTGGTATTCTAGTCCGCTTTGAAATTTATGCTATATATTGATAGAGTAAATGATGTTGCTAACTTGAGTCTCATATTGGACCATAAACGTACATTTAATAACCACATTCTTTCAATACGTTCTCCTCGCTTTCGAGTTCTAGGGCTTAGAAAAACGGATTTCCCATTTTTCTACTCGAACTCACTTTTGTGCTTATTTTATGCATTGGTCAGGATTAACGTAGAATACAAGAATACTACATTGTAGTTTGGAATTCTCGGTGGGTTTTACAAATTTAAATGGTAGAGAGGATCTAAATGTAATTCCTAAAATGGTAGTGCAATATTCTTTTAATCCCTTATATTTCAAACTTCTCTAACGAATAGTCTAGACTATTAGAGATAAGAACTCTGTGTAACAGAACTGAGTATTTGAACAAAGGGTTTCTTATAAAGTAAATTGGTGGAGATATAACTCCCCTAATAGTACTGTCATTAGTTCGTGTGAACTTTCTGTAAGAAGACTGAGTAATTATACTCCTTTCCTATTAAAGTACATTTATACAGAGTCCAGTAAATACATGACAATTAATCGATTATATAAACTAGAAGAATTTTATGAAGACTGTCTTAGAAACAATGTTGATATATGGCGTATGCGAATTTTAGCATTATAAAAAACATTCGTTAAAATACTGTACATATATTTAGGTTTCAAATCAAATTCCTGTAACACAGAATACAATTAGTACTATTAGATATCTGAATTGGACACTGAGAACGTACTATACATAGTTGAACCAAAAAGGAAACGGAACAACGCATTGAAAAGTGAAATTACTAACCTGGAAACCTACACCGTTAAAAGTATATAGTTTTCAGCTTGTGGAAGAATTTTGAGGGTTGTGTTTCGGATACAATTGTCTTACAACCACACGATAGACCTATAACATATATAAGAATCAAAGTCCACACACCTTGCTTAATTTTTTCTGAGGGATGTATATACATGTTGTGACATGTTGTTTAATTTAGCAATACAATTTTCAGAACTGTTGTCTCTCGTAAGCAAGAAAATAGTCCTTATTGCTTTTAAATTGTACGCGTATAATATGCAACGAAAATGAAGCCATAATTTGAGAATACTACTTAGGCCCGAATAATGCACCCATGTATGACATGTGTGAACAAGTCGCTCTAAACGGCCTGAGCCATAGTTTCCTAAAGGCCTTAAATACATTAAATTCAATTAAATTCAATGTGACGTCCTAAGAATTATTATTACGCATACGAAATTTGTTCCTTGGGGTTGGAATTAGAAGGTGAGTCCAGCTTGTCTTCTAAGTCAACCTGTCTAACAATTTTAAGTTTAATGACTCGCTTTGCTTCGCTGGGGGAGCTGCCTTCAGACCCCCGTCGGAGCTGCGCTCCGAACATGTGCGTTTGGGGTGCTGCGCCCCCTTTATCGTAAACAGAGGCTCTCTGGCAGACTCCATTCTATAAATATACCATCCACCGGGGGGAAGTGGGCTGCGCCCCCATTTGGGTTTTTCTCACTATTCTTGTGACCTACCCATCATGGTACTCCTTCATACCAAGTTTCGTTTGTTTAAACTTAGTGATTTAGAAAATGTGCTTTCGACGGCCATTTTGGATTAAAGATGGCGACTTCTTTAATGTTTTATTATATTGTCGTGACTTACACGTAAAGACGCAACTAAAATTAAAATTTCATTTCTTTAGCTTAAAAGGTATCAAAAATGATTTCTGGGCGGCCATTTTGAATCAAAGTTGCCAACTTTCCCAAAACATTTTTTTTCATTTTTCTAAACTACTACTTATGATACACGTTTTTGCTAGATTTCGTGCTGCTACCACAAAGGTTGTGGAAATGAAATTTTAAGTCCGCCATTTTGGATCCAAGATGGCGCCTTTTCCAAAATGTCGGATTTTTCCCTTTACCTACCCATGGTCCTACACCTTCATACCAAATTTGGTGTTTGTAGCTCCAGTAGTTTGGCCTGTGAATTTATATGGATGAGTGAATCAGTGAATCAGTGAGTGAGTGTCCATGGGGCTATATAGTATGTGGATATTTCAAACCAGGTGAAGACAATCTGACCGATTTGAAAGATAACCGTACTCAGAGACGAAGTTACATCATTTCGAAGACGCACATCGAAGTTTTTACTCACAGAAAACAATATAAATTAACTTCCAAATGTTTTCCTCTCGCACACAATTCCCACAAAACAGATGGGATTTTTTTTTATATTTGTTTGATGGCAGAAAACATCGGTAAAGTTAGAGGTTGTGTTTATATTTTTTATTTTATATATAATCTTTTCGCTCCGGAGACATTTTGTGTCATTGCATTAGTTTCACTGTTAATGACTAACTCTGGTTGTAATTAAAAGAAAGCTTTAAACAAGCTCTCAAGCTACTTTTAGTGAAGGACCAAGGGATAAAATGATGTATATTTCGTGGAACTAACACCGTGAACAACGGAGGAAAAGGAAGAAATTCCTATTGCAATTTGATTTTAGAAATGTATCTATGTTTAAAAGACCCCGGCGTTGTAATGACGGCAACGTTGTGGGTTAATTTCCTTTCTCATTACCTGCATGTATACGCCTACGAAGTATCCGGAAAATTTCTGCAGCAGGTATCTCAAAATATTTGTTTATATATAAACATATGGGAGAAAAATTTATGTTTGTGATTTCGTATGGTTTTACACATGCGTTACTCTACACATTGTAATTGTAGCTGTATAGTGAGTGTACCTCACTGTATTCGTTATGAACCCGAGAATAAATAGTTTTTAAATTGTGGATGAAAACTTCAAGAGAAGTAGAGAAGGCGACACCGAAGAAAGACGTTTTGTACAATGATCTTTTTAGATGTCACTCACTCAGGCTGCTTACCAGGGCCCTTTGTAAATATTTTTTAATATATTCATAACGAAACGTGTGTCAAACTTCATATTTCCTTAAAATTATACGTATTTTTACTTTGCGATAGGAAATTCGTAAAAAAAAATAATAATAATATTTGAAATCGTTAAGTGAATGTGTTAAGTATCTCACTGTATAGTAGGTTATTGAGCGCGCAGGGTTCAATCTGGAATTTATGTACTTCAATGAGTGACCACTTGTTACATTAGTTATGGGTTAAAAACAAAATAGTGTAACAATGTGGGGTAAAAGCCCCCACTAATAGAGAATCACCTTAATGAAGAAATGACAGTTGTAAAATTATATTCTCTTTTCTCAATTTCAGCAGCCCTAACAACGTTAATAGTACTTCATTTGTTACACAATAAATTGCTGATAAGTAGTCCTCCACTGTATGAGGAGGGGGCGCAGCTGGGATAGACCAACTCCATTTTCTATATTTAATGGTTAAGTGATTTTTATAATAATAAATCTGTCGTATTTCCACTTGAATACCTAAGTTTCAACATGGAATATGACGTTAGTATCCTCCGAAATGGATATTTCTTTATATATAAATTAGATTTGCTAGGAAACAAATCTAAACCTTTTCTGAGAATTTTTTGAAATAGTGCTATAGAAATAAAATAATATTCCTTTGAAGGAGGGGCACGTGTCCCTCTCTGCATCCGCCAATGGTCAATATATCCTGAAGGTTACACAACATTACATGGATTATAACCTGAAAAAATAATCTATCATAGAAATTAAAAAAAAAGCTGTTATTGCATGTTATATGCATATGGAAAGCAAGTTTTATTACCTTCTACATTTCTCCGATTGCGTACAGCTGGTAGTTATTTTGACAGGTTTTTCAGTATTTACCAGGCAAATGCCGTGAAGGTACGTAACCCACGGTCCATGAGATTACCTACAGCACCATTTCTTGCAGAAGCACATATATCAGACGCGTCACAGACTTGTGTTGCAGTAGCATATGTAAACAATGGAAACGGAACGTTCAAGTGTAATGTACATCTAGGGTTGCCACCTTTTGATGAGTAAATCACGGGACGCTCCGCAAAAAACACTGGATAATGCAAAAAGAAATACGGGACAAATCTACAATATCTGAAATAAAAGTAACTAGTTTGTCCCTGTACAGTACTTGCCATAGAATAGAATAGAAGTTTATCAGTCTGTGTAGTACACACAGGTCGTGCGTGACCTGTGATGCATAAGACTCGTCAGTGTCTCTATATATGAAACATGATACAATATTGTTTTAAAAGTGTACAATTAACATCAATATAAACTATTACAAAATGAGTCATCACTCAAATAATCGTTGACAACATAATAACCCTTATTCGCCAACTATCTGATAGATCAGATTTAAATTTCTTAATATTTTCAATGTTTTTAAAGGTATTTTGGTAGTTCATTGTATAATAAATATACAATCTGATGTACGACGTAGAATGAGTAGTTACAAAATTTTGTCTTTCTGGGAAAATGTTTTTATTTTAGACTTAAACACATCTTTACATGATGACCTCATGCTCATATTAAAAATAATTGTGACAATTTTGTTTCTATACGAAAATTATTTACACTAACATGAGAGGCACTCCAAAATAGTATTCCAAAGCTAATAAGAACATAGGATTGAACGTAATATAATAAGTGTAGAGTCTGTCAAGATACTGTACTTTGTAATCTATTTATGTTGAAGTAGACACCGTTCAATTTTTTTAGTTCAAGAAATGTGTTCTCCCATTTTCCTCATTCCACAAATTATTTCATCATCACCCACCCGGTCTGAGCCAAAGTTGTCTGAAGATCTTAAAAATTAAATTCAAATTCAAATCAGCGTACTAAACCACATTTTCCTAATCTGTGAGCTGATACAAATCATTTATATTGAAAAGAAATAATGTAGGTCTTAAAATAGACCCCTGAGGAACACCTTTGTTAATTTCAGCTACTGATGAATTGAATCCCATCCTTCTCTCATTAACAGTCCTAGAGATATGTACTATCTGCTTTATATTGCTCAAGTACAATGAAAACCCATCATATGGCACACCTTTGATATCATGTTGATATAGTTTACTTAATAAAATTAAATGATGCATATTGTCAAATGCCTTACAAAGATATATATATACGGCTATGGCACGATGACTCTTATTTAAGGTATCTGAAATATTTTTATAAAATCAAACAGTGCAGTATCGATATATATATATATTATTCTGAAAAACATGTTGGCAAATGGATATCAATTTGTGTGTAAATAGAAAGTAACTTAAACTTGCCAAAATCGCGTATTCAAATATTTTTGTAAATATTGATAATGTAACAATCATTTTCCCTAACTGTAATATTCCCTTTCTTGTGTAGAGGCGATTTTTAGCCAACTTGGAAAAACACTTGACACAAAAGGTTATTTGTAAGGTAGCAAAGCTGATCTGCAATTAAGTGTATATACCTTTTGATAACAATAGATGGAACTTCATCCAGAGCTGTTGAGTTAGTATTAAACAGCTTCTGAATATGGATGTATAACCCATCAATTGTAAATGGAGTTATAAACATACTTTGCTCCAATAAGGTTTGCTTATTTAGATACCTGATTCCACGTTGCGCGGACACGGGCTTCGAAGACTATGACTACCCGCACAATTTAATATCTGCTCACACTCCAAAAACACTGGTGAGAGTAACATTTATATTTTAATTTTCTAACCACAGTTGGAATAGATATCTGATATCAACAAACGCAAACAGAAGGCAAGAATATTATACGCCGTCATGTTGGGGTCTGGGGCGAGGTCAAAGCCTGCTCGCCAGTCTGTATAGTAAAAAGTTGAGAAAGAGTTGATCACGGTTTATTTGTTAAACTTATTGCTAACTTGTAAATCTGTGTGAATTTACTTCTCATAATATGGGACGCGTAATTTTACCTAAATTACGGGACATCGCGCATTATACTGGACAGGTGGTAACCCTATGTACACCCATATTTTTGTCAGTTTATGCACCCTTTCACGGCCTTGGAAGTAAAAATAAGTAGATATCCGACCTCGTTCTTTTTGTGCTCACCTATGACTCCTCCGTTTTTATAGCAATTTCGAAGTCCAAATAACTGCTTACTTACTTACTCTATGGCTTACGAAAGTTGCAAGTTCATCGCTGCAATAACAAACGTTCTTAACATAATTCTATACTGAGCAAGTTCAAACCAGTGTTCATCACAGACACCTACTTCTCGAAGATCCCTTCTAATTTCATCTTTCCAAAGTCACTCGTCTCTTTTTCCTTAACGGTATATTTCCCCTCCGTTTATCAGCCCTTCCTTTCTCTCCCACCCGAGCTACATGGCCTGCCACCATAGTCATGCGATTTCATTATTCTTTTAACATCAGGTCAGTCGTAAAGTCCCTAGCTTCTCAATTATGCAGTCTCCTTCATCACCTAGTCATCTCGTACCGTTTCGGCCCGTATATCTTTCTCAAAGTTTATTTTCACACAGGTAGATCTGATTTATGTTCATCTTCTAGGGTCGTACTCCAACGTTTGCAACCGTAAAGTATTACCGGTAGAATAACCGTTCTGTATATTTTCAGTTTCAACTATCTTGATATTAATCGCAAGTTTAGGAGCTTCTGGACTTAGTAGAAACATACGTTGCCAGATACTAAGCGACATTTTATTTCTTCCGTGATCTCGTTTTTGCTTGTTACATATGCTCCCAAGTATTTAAATTGGTTTACTTTCTCTATGTTCTCATTCGTAGTTCTTATGTATTTATTTCCGTTATTCCCTGTTTTGCGTCTTGTTATTATGCATTTTGTTATCTCTATGTTTACCTGTAGACCTACCTCATCGCACGCTTCTACTAAGCCATCGGTGTTACTTCGTAGTGCATCTATATCGCCCCCTATTAAATCTACATCATCCGCGTATATGAGCAGTTCATTCATGCCATTCAATGTTAGACACCTTTTTACCTCTTTTATATTCTAAATCCCATATTCTAACGCCAAGTTAAACAGTGTTGTTGACAAGGCATCTCTTTGTTTCAATCCGTTGCGAATCTCGAAAGTACCTGACATATTTCCATATTATTTCCGAAACATAATACCGAAACTATTAGCTTTCCGTACTCTGCTTATAGGGTCTCTGAGACACATCCTCACTAATTGAACAATTTTTTTTCGGAATTACAAATTGTACCATTAATTTGTATAGTTTTTACCTTTTGATAAAGCCTTATGCTTTCTTAAAGTCAATGAATAACTGGTGAGCAGGCACATTTATTTCCATTTCTTTACTAAGATTTGCGTCAAGGTAAAAATCTGGTGCAACGTGGATCTATTTCTTCTAAACCCACTTGGGTGGTCTAAATTCTTTAAATTTACCTTAAGGAATAAATATTAAACCATTACAAATAATACTCAATTACATTTTTTCTATCTTAGGCTAGAATTGCTTTCCCCTTCCCATTGTTAGCAAGAATATACAAAGCTTTAACACCCTCCAACCTTCAGATAATACTTGAACGACGCAAAAGCAATTTTAATTATTACATTTTTATACAAATTATCTGTCCTCTTGTGTCATATTCTGCCAGTTCGATATGTATTAAGACGAAAATGTTCCTACTCGTGATTACTTCTTTAAACCAATCCCATAGTTTATTTTGATATCTTCTTCCTAGTCTTATGGTAGGAAATGAGCCAACACATCCTCGCATTGTTTACCTTTATTTGGTTCTTTCGTTCGCACCTTTGAATTCATCCTGATGACAGGTATTAAACTGAGTTATTTTGTAAATGTTATTCAAACCAATGTACATCTATACAACACATATTACATTACATGTACTATATTACATTTATTATATTTTAAGCGATAAAAAGAAGATACTAAACTAGGTTGACAGGTTATACAATTTACACAACAAGCGCCTATTATCTGAATAAGATCGTCAGTGTTCAGTAAGATATTACGGTAGATGCCTAGAGTTGTCGTCTTCTGCGCGGAAAAGGTGAGTAGCCAGTCTAAATTTATATACATTGATTTCAATAATACAACAGTTTTGTTCCTGCCCATGTAGAGACATTTATGATTTTCCATAGAAAACCCCGTAAATCTGTTTATTGAATCCTCATCATATAACCGTAATAACAAATTTACGGGAATGCATAACAGATGGTATTGCTGGTACCAAGTTAATGGTAAAAAATTATGCATTTTTTCATTAAATTTTGCCAACACAAAATATTCCTCTCGTCAGAACGCGAGATTATTTTGATCTACGTAATACACTCACTAAATTCGTGGATTATCCCAAATTTGTTCTCATTCCCTATGGAGTGAGAACCAGACTTGGCTTACCAGTGTTCTAAATTTTAGTATTCACTCTGTAATTAAGAAAATAAACGTCTTTTTAATATGTTTATCTGCTAAAGACTTTAATTGGCATTAAAATCGGTGCTTGTAACAGTTCATTCCAGGTGACAAAGTGGTTACAGTGGCCTACAAAGGAAAATACGAACCTTCATTTTGCACTCCTGCAAAATTATTGTACGGCGGACCGTTTATCAAATAAATGCACAAAAGGGTGTTTCAGGCGCCATAATTAAATATTTCTTCATAGAATAGCGAAACAGCACTTTATTGCAGCTTTTTCTTCAACTCTAAATGGTGTTTTTACATTACTATTTTCATTGAAGTAAACCAGTCATTATGTTATGTTATGATATTTGCAGCTTCAACGTTATACATTGTAGTAATACATACATCATTTTAAAGCTTATGAAATTTCCTACAACTTTTATTCGAACATTTTTTTTATATTTTTCATTTGGTGACATGTACGAGGTAAGGAATAAAATATATTACCAAACACAGATCATACTTATTATTTTCAAACTAAAATTATAACAAAATGGCAACTCGTAAAGGAAAAAGAATGATAACACTTTTTATTGCCCGTAATATTAGAAATATAATAAAAAGAAAGAAACCTTGTAAGTTTTTTGATTTAGAAGTTATGCCTCATAAATTAAGCGGCGATAGGAAATCCAAGTTTGCGAACTTTGTTTCAAAATGGCTGAAAACCCGCAACTTAATTTTTTTTGTAGGTTAATATGATCAATATATAGAACATACTCCAGTACGTTTCCTCCTTTTATTTTAAATGTTTTGGTTTGACCAAATTTTGTAGTACTATACTATACTATACTGCACTGTACTATAGTGGAACGTACTGTAATTATTCAGCAAGTGTAATAAGAACAAGTGTTGGGCCGCAATGAAGGCACGTTGGAAGAATTTGAAACGTTTCTGCCTCCCAACTGATCCCAATTAATGGATGATCTACTGAAACATTTCAGTAGAAGAATTTTTAGTTTTTGACAGAAGTTGATGTTTCGTTTTGCGGCTACTCAAACTGAAACATTTTCGAGTTGCTCTTCTCGCATTCACCTACCTTACACAAAAGAGAGCATAGTTCAGATGCACGCAGCTGGGTGACGCTGAGAGGAGAGAAGAACTGACACGACACCACGTGTATCATCGATTGTGCACCACAACGACAGTATGAGGCAAATCTAAAGTTAATTACTGTACTACGTATAGATTAAAAAATAGCAATACGTATGTAATGACAAGTGCAAGTAATATATGTATTGTATGGATATTACACCTGCAAGGAGATAGGTCAACTTAGCTTAGTAATAGGGGACACAATAGTGGAGCGTCTAATGAAATTACTCCCCCTTCGTTTAAGTAACACGCTCATTACCGTCTTAATTCAAATTTTCAATTAAAGAGTACAAAACCAAGAATAGATAAAATTATAATGAGCTGTAAATTCTTTTCAACTGAAAGACGAAAATAGGTTACTTTCTACATGAGACCCTATAAATAAACATATTTCATTCATTCACTCTCACATACAACACTCCACACACACATAGATACAAATTACGACGCTGTCTCTGATCGAAACACAAACAATGGATAATATTTGAGTTCATTTATCAAATAATAGGTTTATGTTTTCTTAATATCTTATAAAGAAAACAAATTAGATAAACTATATTACAACAACCAATGACAAAAGAAAGAGAAAAGCTCAAGGAAGTCAAGGAATTTCTTGATAAGGACGAAGACGGCATTGAAGAGATCAGCACATTTGGTTACAATCATGTTTATATTAAAAAATTCAACTGATTCATTTATTGAAAAAATGAAAAATCTTATTATTACTAAAGCAATTCGAACTCGCCAAGTATTTGACACTGATCATAGCGGATTTGACAAAGAAACTCATAGTTCGCATACAATTGTAGTGCACACAACAATCGCGGCATTCTTTTAATGTTATTGAATATTTCTGCATTCAGTTTGAATTGGACTCATTTTATGCACTTTAGGAGTTCTTGGCGCATGTCAGGACAGAATGATGGGTGAAAGGATATAGAAAGATTTATGGCCAGGGTACAGTTTTTGATGGTTTTTCCAACATTTGCCTGCTGTAACAGAAAAACTCAGGAAAATCTTCCGACACGGTAGCTAGCGAATGTGGGATTTCCCGAAACCAAAGCTCTAGCTTCAACTACTGTAGCTGAGTATTTTTATAATGAATTACAACTTTAGAAGTAGCAATAATCAATTATAATCTATATTCATAATAATGACCCTCATAACTTTAAGTTTAAAATAAGTTTTAAAAAATCGTTATTTACTATTATTTTTTTTTAATATTTGGTTATACATACCCAAAAGTAAGCTGCTATGTTAGTCCCATCGTATATACATGCGTTTGCTCATATTCGCAGTCGTTTCGAAGATACACGGGGTGGCAACGGACTTTATGGACACCCTGAATATACATATATATATATATATATATATATATATATATATATATATATATATATAATTAATACATGCATTAATGACAATATGGATATTGTTGTGTTAGAAATCGCAGTGTTTCATTTCGTTAATTAATTTACACCCAAGTCAAGTCTCTGTTATACATTCGTCAAAAGTCTCTCAAAATTTCGTCATTAAACTATGTGCAAGACTACGTATTCTTTGGATTCCTGTCTACGAGTCTTCGCCATTAAACGTCACAATCAAGTGTGAATGGCATCGGCCAATTCAGCACCTCCTGATCCATGGAAATTCCCATGAGGAAGTATGACAAGACAGATTTCGAAGGAGGAGGACATCAGCGAGAAAGAACATTCGATATTCAGTAATCGTACTGAAAACATCTGTCAATTTCGTCAATCCTGAAAATACTATTTGAAGTGTGTCTTTACCAACTATAAGGTTTCTCCTTGGCCATGTCATCGTGAGGAAGTTCCTTAAGTTTCGTCTACCACCGAGAGACTTGAAACTGGATCATCGCTGCAAAGATGCCTTAGATTTTGGCTTAGTTGTTAGCTGATCATTTGGTAAGTGACAATGGATTTTGCCCATATTGGCGCTATATCTTAGCACATGATCTAGGAATTTCATCCCCTCTTAATTTAGTAAAAATCTATTTTTCTATACTAGCGAGTTTCAATCCTCCAAGATACAAATCCCTAAAACAACTTTATGTCTCTCTAAAAGAAGATATTAAGTCAAGAATGAATATATATATATATATATATTCAGCGCGCTCAACTTCAGCGCGAGCAGTCCCGTGTTCGATTCCCGGTGGGAGCTCAAAAAATTTGGTGTTGACCCAGTATCGTGAGGACTATTGGGGGGCTGTTGTGAATAAAAGACAGTGGCGATCACAGTGAGAGTTTCGGCTCTCCTCTCCCAACCCGTCTGGTCAGCGTGGGAGCAGTAGACCAACTCCTCCCTTCGGGGAGAGGCCTCATCCACTAGTGGGTTGAATATGGCTGTGACTTTATATATATATATATATATATATATATATATATTACTCAAAAGTACCTACTCTCTAAAAATAACCTTTTATTAGAAATTTTAATAACATCGCTGTATCAGAGTTGAAACAGGGTCAGGTTTGGTGATCTGGTGACCATAACTGATCCGAACACATAGCTGATTCGGCGTTCCGTTCACCCGGTTTGAAACTTGATCTGATGTATAAAATATAGTTAACTGGGAGTTTCGGTGTCGTGCTTTTCTACTGAGTGCGTAACATTTGCAGTCATCGTCACCCCTAAAACAAGACATTGTTAAAATAGAAGGAAATATTTAAAATCTCGGCTTTGTCTTCCAGGTTATCGAGTCAGGAGTACTCCGAAGCCTTAACCCGGTGGCCTAGTTCCAACTTTTGACTCGAAGGACCCGGTAACGCATTTCAAATATGCACTGTATTTGTCGAACTAAAGATATACTTATCTACCATTTAAGAGCAAGGTAGTCGTTCTGCTAACAGTCCATTTAATATTTCTTTTATACAATAATTTGTGGAAATGAAGTACATACATATATATATATATACTCTGTTCTCGAGAATACTGGATACGTTCCTGCGACACTACAGTAAACTACATACATTACAACATATTTAAGTTCTACTTAAAACAATGGGAAGCCATTATGGACAACTGGTCATATTATGTCATCACACTCTATGCTTGGCTTCTAGAGATACGGTAAGATTGCAGGAAAAATAAGCGTTTGGAGACACAACAAAATTGCACTGCATATAGTTCTAAAACTAAGGCGTATTTTCATACCAATGTCCGTGGATTTCAGATATTTAGTACACTTTTTTCCATTCGTGACATTAACTAAATTTAACGAAAATTTAGGATACGATAATATAATCCGCACGCGTCGATAGGAGAATAAGATATGTGTAAAAACCTATATGATACGTGATAGTAAAAAACTGAAGTTGCAGGATTTGTATTAAAAATAATTCAGAATATGAGAAACAGAGGCCAATTTTTATAGGTAATTCTTAGGTATTTCTGTGTTATACGAAGCTGTATATTTCACTTAGCTTTCCAAAAACAAAGTCACCTAAAATAACACTTTGTTGATATATTTATAATTATGATGCTTGGGAAAGGATCATTTTGGAAATGACCGGCTCATATCATCACCTATCTGACATATATTTCTTTTCGTTTCTGTTAGTTTGAAAGAGAGAATAAAGCATTTTTATTTCTTGTTAGATTCTTTATAACTTAATGAATTAACAGGTTTAAACTCATAACTCTACAAAAACAACACTAATGAAAATATGTTTCTCTTTAAGACCTAATAATTTTATTTGCGAAAGTTTTAAGTTCACAGTTTCCAGACACATTCCTATATGTGACAGTGTCAGTATGATCTTTGTTATTTGTGCGATATGACATTTAGATTATTATAAGCACGGTAATTAGGGAAAACTCACCCTAGTTCGTCATATTTCAAATGATCGTCTTCCTAAAATTAATTAAAGATGGAAAACGACAAGGCCGATTATTTCTATGTTGAACTATATTGCATACTTGCTAAAAAAAATGCATTGCTACCTAGATAAATGTATGTTCTTTGTGTTCCAAATTGAAATTACACCCTCCATTCCAAAAGAAACCGAACGTTTTAAAAAAACAAAAAAACAATGTACATTTTGGAACAAATCAGTTTTATTAATCAGTGTATTCCCCTTCTGCATCGATACACATATTTGCACGCTCCAACAAGTTGTCAAACGACTTCTCCATGTCCTTTATTGGTATGGTCTTTAGGACGGCGGTCGTCGCCTTCTCAATGGCTTCAATCGATGCGTGCCACTTTCCTTTCATCGCCAAATGCAGTTTCGGGAACAGATAGAAATCGCACGGAGCGAGATCTGGTGAATAGGGCGGATGATGCAAACGAATAATGTGATTTTTGACCAAAAATTCAGTTACAAGTCGCGAACGATGTGATGGTGCATTATCGTCCAAAAGAGTCCAACTGCCGATTTCTCGATATTCGGGCCGAATACGACGAATTCTTGCCAGCAAACGCTTCATGACGCCCAAGTAAAACTCTCCAGTGACTGTCTGGCCGGGCTGAACAAATTCTTTGTGGATAATTCCTTTTGAATCGTAAAAACAAATCAGCATCACCTTAACTTTTGACTTCACCAAGCGACTTTTTTTGGGTGGTCCTTCATCCGGCGCTCTCCATTCAGCACTTTGCCGCTTTGTTTCGGGCTCATATTCAAAACACCACGTCTCGTCACCAGTTACAATCGATTTCAAGAAGTTTCGATCCTGCCGAGCACTTTTAACAATGTCTTTGCAATGCGCAATTCGATCAACTTTTTGGTCTTCGGTGAAGTTGTGTGGTACAAACCGCGAATTAACCTTCTTAAGGCCCAAAACTTCGGTCAAAATGCGGTATGCGGTTGTTTGAGGAATGCCTAATTCCATTTCAATAACTTTCACCGACGCTTTTTTGTTATGTTTGATGAATTCACGCACTTTTTCGATGTTTTCTTCCGATAATCCGGTTCTGGGACGGCCTGATCTTTCGTCATCATCCAGCGTCTCTCTACCCGATTTGAATCGCCTGAACCACTCGTAAACTTGCGTACGGGATAGACACTCATCACCATATGCATTTTGTAGCATTTGGTGCGTTTCAGTAAAAGGTTTACCCAGTTTAACACAAAACTCAATTGCAGCTCGTTGTTTGAAACTCATTTTCCGACCGATGTACACAACACACTGACAGTTGAAACGCAATAACTTTGTTGCCGTGCATCCAAATGTCATGACATTTATACCAGTTGTCAATGAGGGACTACGCCATCTACCGGTAAAATATTACAACAGATGGTACTAGTGGTACTATTTGTTTTCAAACGTTCGGTTTCTTTCGGAATGGAGGGTGTAGATGCATGTATCTTCAAGCTTTCGCTTACAGCTTTTGCAAAGCATAAGAAATTTTCTTCAACCGTTAAAGATATCAGGAAACGACTGCCCAGCCTTAAAGTAATACAGTAATAATTTTTGTGTGGGATAAAGTATATTTCAATAAGTTAATATGAATTTAGTTCGAATGACGAATATTGGTTTACGAAAATTCAGGTTGCTCCTAATACGATCGAGAATTACGAGAAAGTTCATTTAACAAACTTATTAGTACATATTTAAAATTCGCGTTAACATTTTCTACTAATGATATATTGCACTTATGAGATTTTGGCGTCAACTGAATGCTTCCTTCCAAATATTTTCATTTTGATGACGACTATTTTATTTGACAGGGTGACAATTTCTAGATACATTTTACTAATTAGTCATTATTTGTACTAATGATATTAAAAGTTATATTTAATGTCTTCATTCAAATTCTGTAGACATGATAGTTATTACTATTCTTTTACCTTCTTACTATAATTGCAAAATTCTTTAATTTCATATCTTTTTCGAAGAAGTCCAATATGTTGTAAGTTCTTCATGAGTGACGATCAGTTCCTGTATAACGTGACGAGGTTTGGATTTTTTGGTGACGACTTAAGGGATTTTCCGTATAATTTATTTCTTTAATTTATTATAATTTTTGAAGCTACGATTAAAAGAAACTCATGGTAAGAAATCATACAGTAAGCTCCAAAATGTAAAAATGAAGTATTATCTTAGCTATAATCTTTTTGTAGGAAAGGTTAAGTTATTATATACAAAATAAAAAAAGCAATCGAAATCGCACGAGCATTGGTCGATTTTCCCTATTATTTCAGTGTTATATTGTTTTTACCTTTCCTATTAAGTAAGGTAAGTGAGCTGTATGTATTTATTGTTACAATATATTTAGTTTTGGAAACTACAAACGAACATAAATTTTATTTCTCGCTAGCTTCTTACTTTCAGCAAGAAAATCAAGTCCCCTTGATATTATCTTCTACTTTTTCCCCCCAATTACAGCAACATACAATTTTTTTAATTACATGAAATACTGTGAGTATTATTATTTATATCTTATATGATATTATTGTGTTCCCTTGTCTATGTAGTTCATTAACACATTTTACAATGGCATGATCTCTAGTAACTAATATCTCTACTACAGGGCTGGTTATATTTTCGTCATGCAATCTCATGGAATGCCATCGAGCCTTTCAATTTGTTAAGAATAGTTCTAGTTATGCATAACCCTAACGTAGTTATTTTAAGTCATAATTTTGGCTTAATGTTCTGTTCGATTTCATTAAACAAATGATTCTTAAATTGATACTTGTTTAGGTGTACTTGACATGTGTTACATTTTCTTTCATGTTATTTGCTCGTCTCAAAAATAACCAATAATACCAACTGTTTTAGGTCCCTTGATAACCAAAGTATTGCAAAAGTCACCTTCTATTTCCGCTCATGATGTCTGTTCGTCCCTCCATGTTCCGAAATTCTCAGGAACTACCAAATATAGACACATGCGCTGTCCTTGGAAAGGTCTTGACTAAACTAGTATAGAGTCCCTGGAGTCATCTTAATTAGCGCAGTGTTTAAGTGTTGATACCATGTTACAAACTTCACCCCTTTGATAAGCATTAAAATTAAGGTTTAGTCATTATTTACCTATTGAAGGAGACATTGGCTGATACTTAGATGATGTTCCTTCTAGACAGACAGGGATTAATATAAGATTATGATCCAAATGAGATTTTAATGAAATAAGTTAATTTTGGCTGGTGATTCGGCGATCTACAAGAATGGGGTACCGATTTTTTTTTTACGATTTCTAATTTGTTATTTTTGCATGATCTTTAAGACTTTTGCTGTCGTTTTAGGTCACTTCACCCATTTTGATTGCGCCCTATGCCATACCTGGGTTTGGCTCATAAAGCAGTTTAGTGTTCTGGGTGGCTGATGCTACTAGATTTATCTAACATTTTACGTTGGTTCTTTGTGTTGTTTTCCAAGCTCATGGAGAAATAAATCCCTCAGATAATTTTACTTTCCATTTCATTGACTTGGATCTTTCAGTAGAGTATTGTATTGGTTTTATTTCTTTGTTTTTATTTAAAGTATACGTTCTGCAACTCTTTTAGTACCACCTAAAACAGAATTTTATTGTCGATTCCAGAATATAAGGGATACAATGTCTCTCTAAATGTATGCACTGTTAGCGTTGTTTGTGACGTCATAAATGCCTTCTAGCTGCTTTCTGGTAAGCTACAAAGCAGGGTGCCGATTATTTTGGATCTTATTGATCTTAAAATACAGATTACAAAATCTCGAAAAGATTTAGGGTCAGATCTACAATCGACCGCTAAACTTCTGGTCAGCGCTAAGTTGAGGCCAACTCCCATTTCGCGTACTCTCATTGGCCAAAACCAGACTTAGCCTGAACTTAGCGCTGACTAGAAGTTTAGCGGTTGATTGTAGAACTGACCCTTAGTGATTTTATAAGGACTAATTTATCTTGGCATGTTTCTTAAAACTACATCATTACGATATTTAAATAAACAAACGGCTGAACTTTTGCATGTACTTTGCTGTATATGACTCTAAAGTATGCTTCGTGTTGGAGAGTTAATTAGATTGGCTAGTTGTATCCATAAAGAACTATTTCGTGTTTGTTTTTAATTTCTTTTTGAATGCTTCTTTGCCAATAAAAATATGTCCATGAACTGATTTCAATATATTTAAATGGCATTGTAGCATTTCTTTCGATGCTTGGTTGCTACTGAATTTTGCTGGTGAGATATTTTGTCTGGAAGAGTTAGTGCCAGTACTGATGTTACCGATTTAACCATAGTTGAGGTAAGTTCTTCAATAGCTTTGTTTACCATTGATTGAATTTGCTGGATATCTGCAGAAAAATCTTTCTTAGAAGTGATCAAACTAACTTGAATGTTCATGTCAGTGAAGTCCTGTGTTGAGTCTTGTATATTTTTGTAACAGAATTGTGTGAACATGTATCAAGGTAAATGGCACTACCCATTCTACGCCCATTTAGTTTTCTTTGCAAATTTATATCTATTTAGTTTGTCTTTAAAGTAGATTTTGAGTGCAGAGTGATTTTAGTAGGAAAAACTTTCATATCTATTTTTGACATTTCCTCAGTCACTACTTTATGGAATTTTATTGGATCCATAAACTCTCTTATCGTTTTACTAAGTTGTACAACATAAGTTGTGTTCTTATGATTGTTTATCAATTCCTCAATTACTTGTGCATCCTCATTTATGGTAAAATCTTTGGGTTCATCATATTCACGAGTTTATCTGAATTCGATGGGAGAAATTCTTTTGAGTTTGAGTTTGAGTTGTTTAAGGGTTTGGATAAACGGGTTTGTAGGAATGTAAGGATTAGTTACTTTGGAGTAGGGATGTCAACCGGCTCGGCTCGCTGTGAGCCGCGGCTCGGTTCGGCTCAGCTCGCTGTGAGCCTCGGCTCGGTTCGGCTCGGCTCGCTGCGAGCCGCGCTGGGTTCGGCTCGGCTCGGCTCGCTGTGAGCCGCGGCTCGGTTCGGCTCGGCTCCCTGCGAGCCGCGGCTCGGTTCGGCTCATCTCAGTGCGAGCCGCGGCTCAGGATGGCTCGAGCCGATCGAGCCATGAGCCGAGCCGAGCGAGCCGTTGACATCCCTACTTTGGAGTGCGTATTATTTCCTAACGGATTTGTCTGTATTAGGAGTGAATTATTTGTTTTTTTGGGGGGTGTTACCTGGGGAAGAGGAAGGATCTTCTTCTTCACTTTGGGTGGACGAGGATTCTTCTATATCTTCCAGAAGTTCTTTAATCGTGTCTTGGCTCTTGAAACTTCCATCAGCGCTTCTATTGACCATCCTCTGCACTCACCTTATTGTTGTCCTTGTTGGTGGAGACCAATTCTTCCTGTAAAAAGTATCTTTGTTTGCTTGTTTTTCCTTTAGAAATTTCATTGTATTTTATTTCATTTCTATCTTGTAATTTCATCTTTGGCGTATCAATTTCTTTAGGAATGCATCTCTAGTAGATGATCTTCGTGAAGTTACCTTTGTTCTCTTCTCATTTACTTGATTTGACTTTGTCGACGGGCTTTTACTCTTAACTTTGCCTGTTGTTTTTCTTTCCATCATGCGATAAGGACAAGGAATAAGATATGGTTTAAATAATTGAAAGGATTAAGGATGCGTTGTAATATTAGAGACTGACAATTATGCATTGAAATCCTAATCATGGGATTTTATTCTCGCATGTTCCTTAAAAAGACCTTTCCAACCCTTCAACCGTGACCCTTTCGTACAAGCGCTATTGTGTCAGAGATTTCCCTATTCTTGTTTTTAATTCGTTTAATCCTTGTCTATCTTTTGAATAAGTGGCTTAAATTTAAACTCTTTTATTTGTAAAGCCTAATAGGACATTGAGTTTGTATCTATCGGGAGAACGTTTAACAGTCCTCGCTCATTCAATTCCCTACGTTGCTCTGTGTCCAGTTTGGAAATCAATATTGCGATATTTTTAAGACAAAAATAAAAAAAAAGCGTCGACTTCAAAGAAAAAAAAAGGCGGAAACACTTGCATTGAACTTATAAAAACGTTGTCCGAATATTAAATATAGCTAAACATGAATAACAACATCGTAACTCAAATTGCTAGTTATTATATATATTGTGTATCTCTCTACAAGTTGTCCTCTCATTTCATCGATTCATCATAACAAAAATCCTCTTAAATCCAATGCTCAATAGAATTGAAAGGCTGAGTGCTAGAAAGACTTTCCAAGCAAGTGCAGTTCTTGACTAAAACACTTGATTTGGTTCGTCCATCTATTATCCAAATAATTGTCATTTTTTCTTTAGATATTTCGACCAATGACAACAGGAGAAACCGAAATATGAAGATTGTAACCGTGCTGCATACAACACTTTTCTGTGACGGTTTCTTTCTCTGTTTATTTATGAGATAAGGTATATGAGACACTGACTTCAGTTGCTGAATTTTCAGATTATGGTACACTTACTTTTCCAGACAGTTTGTGTTTGTATAATTATTTCCTGAATACGTTGAGAGTGTTGTTGAAGCCAAAACATTTGGTTTTTAGAAGCATGTGAGAAACGTGTGTGGACAAGAATAGTAGCTAAAGTCTGCAGATAATCAACTAAACAAAATAGTTCACCAAGTGGTACACTTGTTGGAGGCAAAAAGTTCAAATCAATAAAGAATTGCTGTAACATTTAAGTTAATTTTCATTTCAAATTGTGTTGATAATGATCGTGAACATTTAAATTTATTTATCTCCTTTACGCATCTATGTCTCACTCCAATACAAGGTAAGGGAAAGGACGCAGGGTAGAATTGTCTAGAGCGAAAGTCGAAGGTAGTATCCGGGCATTCGTATCGTTTGACTACGGAGAAGCACCGGAAAATTCAGTAAAAATGGCCGGATGCTGGTTACGAACCTAGGATCTCCCGAATACAAAGCCAAGGCTCAACGGTAAAAATTGTTACATTGCAGAATTTTACCTCTGGTCGCATGTTCAGTTGCCGCTGTGGTTAATTGAACTGAGGGGTTCGGAGCCGCTTTATCAAAACCTGTAGCTCCCGTCCTTAAATCTCACCAGCTTCTTTACGAAATTAGTAATAATTCATTCATTTATGCTATTCCTTAAATAGTGATTATCAAGATCCATACGAAGGACGAAAATATTAATATTGTATCCCAACAACGGACATTACATATTTTTGTAGTGCCTTTACTTTAAGTCCTAGTAGTTTGCATGGGTCGAGTTCAATTACAGGAGTTTATACTTAACTTTTTATAAATCTTTCAGAAAACAACAAATTATCTCCCTTTTTACATCATTGTTTTTTGCAAGATATTTTATTTTACTACTTTTTCAATATTTTCTTTTCACATGACCTTGTAAACGTAATTAGAATTGGTACTAATATAGCTATATTCAATATGGAATTAATCTTGTTTTATTCAAGTTGACTCAATAAAATTGAAAGTTTCCAATATTTTCAACACTGATTTTCCAAAAGTTAGAATATTAGACAAGTGCCCTTCTTGCATACAACTCTTTAATTCAATTTGCATACAAAAGCGAATTCCGAGTTTAACAGTAAACTAAAGAATAATAGTAATTAGCAACGGGGTTTTATGTTCAACGATGTTGTAGTGGTAAACACTAATTGATCTTCACCAGTGAAAAATACGGAGTGAATGAACTTTTGTGTTTTCATACAATTTCAAAGATTCGTTGCCTTTCTTATCAACAAACATTTAGTGCACCGGAAATTTCGCAAGTTTCTAAAAACAAAAAGCATTGTACCTGTTGTCGTAGCACAAATAATACTACAAAGGAATATAACTCAGGGTATATGTTAAATATAGTTTACGGGAACAACCAATAAAACGTAGTGTATGGATGGACACATCGTTGAAAATAGGCAAATTTTGATGTGATACTTGAAACTACTGTGGTCAATTATAAAATACTGTACTTATTGAACAGCAAATCTCAATTACAAATGTACCTTTAATTGAATGTTATATCTTGAACCAATATATATGAAACAATGTACGTTGTAAATTATCTACCTTCAAACAATGTTATTTGGAAAATGTAAAAAATGAATTTCCAACGTCTTACATGATATTTGAGAACATGTAATCCTGAACCACAGTTCTTTTATTGAAGAATAATCAACAAGCAGCTTTAGAAGGTATTTGTCTTCATTTTACAAAAAAGCTTCACGTATACTGCTATTTTATAATTTTAGAAGAAAACTTCCACATATACGTGTAGTTCCAATATTAATAACTACTGAAAACTTATAGAATATGTGCCTGCTTAAACTTAATAGGAACTTCTAAATGTTCCGTGTCTTCCTGCCATCTTCTGATCAAATTTATGTGCAAACATGTATGAAGTTTTACTATACACGTTTTTTCAATTTGACACATTAAACAAAAACTTTCGTTCGAATGTTTCCAGGAATTTCGAAATAGAATCCCACAGTTTTTTTATCTTCGTAGAAATATAGCTATTTTAATAATCTTACGTTAAACAAATTTAAATTCGATTCCACTACATGGTTTTGAAAATTAATTCAAATGTATTTTTTTTATTATTTATTTAACAATATTAGGCCGATTTTCGACAATTTTAGAATAGAATCTTTACCAAATGGTGTGACGGTGGTCTTAATAGGCAAAATTAGGTTATGTTTCTTAATAATATCGATAAATTTTTGTTCACTTTCGTATATCATCATCTTCATCATATTCAGCCGTTTTCTATCCACTGCTGGATGAAGACCTCCCCCTTTTCTTTCCACATAACTCGGTCTGCTGATATCCTCATCCATGTAGCTCCTGAAAAACGCTTGATTTCATCTACCCATCTTACATTTGGACGTCGCCTCGGTCGTTTCTTTTCTCTAGGAATCCACTGTAGTACATTTGCCGTCCACCTTCCATCTGTTCGTCTAGCTATGTGACCGGCCCATCTCCACTTCATCATCTTCGCAGTCTTGATTACATCCTTTACCTTTGTTTGTGCGCGGATCCATTCATTTGTCTCCTGTCCCTTCTGGTTATTCCTAGCATGCACCTCTCCATTGCTCTTTGAGTGACTCTCAATCTTTGAGTCGTTTGCGCATTCAATGTCCAAGTTTCGCAGCCGTACATCATTACAGGTAAGACACATTGATTATAAACTTTACGCTTCAGACACATTGGAAGTTTGCTTTTGAAAATAAAGTGTAGCCTTCCAAAAGAACTCCACGCCATTTTACATCTTCTGTTTATTTCATCCGTCAACTTGGCATTCGATGTTTTGAGCTGGCCTAGGTAAACATACTCATCAACTATGCCTATTGTCTCTCCGTTAATCTTCACTTCCTTCTTTGGAGAATGTTGGTTGTACATTACTTTTGTTTTACTTAAGTTCATTTTAAGGCCTATTTTCGAACTCTCGTTACTCAGTTCTTCCATTCTGGTTTGTAGTTCTTCTGAAGTTGAAACAAACAGGACTATATCATCAGCGAGTCGTAGGTGATGAAGATATTCGCCATTAATTTTAATTCCAACTTCATCCCAGTTTGAATTCTGGAACACTCTCTCCAGGACCGCACAAAACAGTTTTGGAGAAATTGAATCTCCTTGCCTTACCCCTTTTTCAACTTTAAATTTTTCACTTTCTTGATGCAGTCTAATGACAGAAGTGGCAGTCGAGTAAATGTTTCGCAGTAACTTGATGTATGCACTTTCGATGCCTTGATGTTCAAGTGCTTTAAGTACTGCTGACAAGGAGACCGAATCGAAAGCTTTTTCAAAATCTATGAATCAGAAACATAGTGGAAGTTCATATTCATTAGTCCTTTCCATAACTTCATTCAATGTTTGTATGTGGTCCATTGTGCTAAATCAACGACGAAATCCGGCTTGTTCCCTTCCCTGATTAAAATCTAAGTCTCGTTCAATACGATTCAAAATAACTTTTTTGAACATTTTGTACAGGACTGACAGTAAACTAATTGGTCTGTAGTTTTCGACGCATTCTTTCTTGTACAACAAAATGATAACGCACTTTCGTATATAATGTTACGTAAATGTGCACTTTGAATCTTTCATCTATATATTGGGGTGCAAGGATCAGCTATTGTTAGATCAATGTTGTTTAAGCAGATACATTTCTTAATATGTATACGTGAATCTCATTTTGTTCCCACAATAATTTATCGTTAAACAGTAGCCTGCAGCAGTTAAGTAGTTTATATAATTACTTTTGTTATTATCTTGAAAAGTAAAGCATCTATTCTAGTATCAAGGAATCCTTTCCAACGGTAAAACTGGCTTAGAAAATATGAAATGTAAATTCGGTAATTCACTGCGAGGTATGACCTTGAACAGAGTTCTATCTGCTGATAGCCATACGTATCTACGTTATAATTAAAAAAAAATATATTAGGATTGTATTGTGGGAACATTAACGTATTAAATTAATTAAAGACATTTATATTCAATTAAGCAATCAAGTTGGAACTTGCATGGCTTAATATAGAATATTTAGAATAATAAGAGTGACTAATTATGTTGTTATAAATTACACAGTGTAGCCAACTTACTATAAAACTCTTGTTTTTGAAATAACACTACGTCACTTTATAACAACATATTTGAACAGAGCACATCAAACTATTTTTATATATTATCAACAGAAAACTGTATTGTGAACCAAGCCAAAAAATGGATTTAATTGTTCACCCAGTCAGTCCTTGAGCCATAGAAAGCAAAATCTAAATTCGTGGTGTAAGCTGATTTAACGTACTGCAAATACCAAGTCATTATCATTCGAGTCCTTTATATTTGTTTTTTAATCTTCAATATAATTTGATATCCTGGCAACATTGCTTGGGTAGTTCTGCATTTCTGTGTGCCAACAGTGACACTATGCAATAGTACTTGATGCACCTTTAGTCAGATTAAACTAAATGTAGATTTTGCCTTCTGTGGAACATGGAATTACTGGGCGAACTATTCCATGCTGTTTCTTCCTGAGTTTGCAATACTGTATGCAGCGTATGCTATATTATTTTTTATTTCATGCGGTCTTTTTAAGTATGTAATAACCTGAAAGTACCATTTAGAAAACATTAATTTTATATTAAAAAGTAGCATTAATTCAGGGGTCACTCAGATCTAGAATATATATATATATATATATATATGTGTGTGTGTGTGTGTGTGTGTGTGTGTGTGTGTACAGATAGATAGTCTAGAAGATATATAATCAGTATTAACAACTGAGTTTGTGTCAAAAATTAGGTGCCATTTACCAGTGGTTAAAGAAAAATTGTCAAGAAAGTTATTATTAGCATTGTTTGTGGTAGGCCGCTTATAAATATCAGGCGCTCTTTTACTCCCATTGCCACACACTACGATAAAACCACTTATAAGCGCACACCGTTAAACATTATAATTTTATGTTGAATGTAATCTTAATGTGCACCAGTACATGAGCACATTTCAGGAGCTTATTTTCAAAAGAGTGCGTGTCTAATGAGCTATATTTTATAGTAGGTGTAAAACATTTATTCAACTGGGATGGCGAGCAATTAAATTGTGCGAATTATATATTATTGTAACTAGAAGCACAAACTAGTTACAACGTTAGATCATAGGCACAATTATTATGGGATTGCTCTTCCACAGAAATACATTTTTACGACTACTATAAAATATACGTCACTGGACATGTGCCGTTTTGAAACGTACTTTCTTACTTGCAGTTAATAATATAACTATGACATATTTATTATAGTATTACTACTTACATCGCAATTTTAATTGCATTGCCCAATTAACGTTCCAAATAAGATTAACTTATAGTTTCTCTTTATTTTGATGGTTTTTAAAATTAAAATAATTTCTAAAATGTATTATTTTCTTGTCTAAATAGACAACGTAAACATTAATAAACATATAATGAAGAAACTTTTTCAATCAGACAAAGAATTTGCAGATCATTTATTGTAGTTCACTCGAAAACATTCATGACATATCAATTTGATATGCTCTATTCAAACGTCTTGCCTGCTCTTGCTGCATATTAATTTAATTTTTACATTAATACTAAAAGGGTAAAATTTTTCGTTTCCTTTCGCTACCGTTTTAACGGGGTTAATGCAAGGATGACTTCTATATTCCGCTTCTTTCTGAGGCATCTATTGTCAACCTCGGAAAGTTCGGGATCACCAAAGTATGCATCATTTGTTGAGTCACTGGCAATTATTTACATTCACCAAAGTATGTTTAGGGATGTTTCACGCTTGAAGATCTGACAAACATAATAAGTATTAAACAGGTTGCCCAGTCTGATCGAAAAATAATAATGCTTGTTACTATTGTTTGTGTGACTGAAATGATTCCGTTGTTTTTTTTAAAAATAAGTTGCATGATTTAGAATCATTGCATTCTTAATTGTCTACTGATAAAAACGTAACTCCAAATATGCTGCGCGTGCAGAGAGTGAACTGTAGATATTTTGATAACATAAGCAAATAACGTTTTACACAAGAACGAAACAAATGTGGAGAATCTTCAAACAGCAATGAAATTAATGAAAACAATCAATGTTTCAGAGCAAACATGTTTTATTCTCAGTAACGTTCTTTTCTGTTAAATAAAATTATATACAAGTAAAGGGATGCTGTAAATTGTTCTTACTATTAATTCGGTGCATATTTGAAAATCCTGGGTCAATTTTGAATGTCATCCTCATATTCGTAATCTTCTTTCCACAGTAAATTTATAGAATCATTGATTCATACGCCTACGGAATTAAGGGGATTGTAATTTCTCAGTTAAAATACAATGTCAAAATCTCAGATAGTTCATTTGATATGCGTTCACATGTAATATTGTTGTCTCTTTCCAAAATGTTATTATTTCTTTGAATTTGTCCAATATCTTAAAAAATATTAAAGCTCACACACAGATTCGCACAATGGGTAAGAAGGCCTCTTAAATTCGAAATATTGTATGCAGAGTAAAGTTAGGTAGTTTTGCAGTATTTTGTAGAGAACGTAATATTTTGTTTTTCCTTGCACTATTCCTTGGTGGTAGATCTGAACGAGCAGCATAACTTAAAGCAAATGTGCCTCTTTATCCATTGTCAAATTTAGGACCATACAGATAATACATCAAAATTACTTATACTACCAAATTACCTTAGTTTAACCTACAAAATAATTTTGAGTGACAAAGCACTTTAAATCTTTGATTAGAAAGTCAGGGAAATTCCAACTTTTATACTTGCGTGCCACTAAACAGAAAAGCATATTTTCACCGTACCACCAAGAATATATCAGATAATTTTCAGTGTTAATGTTTAAAATCAAATGATTATATTGTCATTAATGAGTACACCGATGGTATAGAATATTTAGTAGTGGGCCTGCCTTATATTCAGGAGGTGCCAGGATAGGCGACGACCATCCTGACTGAATGAGGATTTCTCTAATTTCGTTACGTCACGCCAGGCAAATGTCAGAATGGTACCTTTAGTAAAAAAAAGAAACAAAAATATAAAATAGTAAAAGTTAGATAAATATAAAGAGAGAAGTTATTTATTTCAGTTAATTAGCTAAGTCCCGGGTTGAGGTTGCTGGTCTCCGCTCAGGCGCCTCCCCAGGTGGCGGATAGGGGAATGCCGACCAAATATATTGGGTACCGGAAATATTACTTGGCGGACCAAAACCAGTACTGCTACCTTGCCGTTAGTAAAGGGATCTACAAAGGCTAGGGGAAAATAACCCCGAAGAAAATTATCATTGTGAAGGGAAGCAGATTCACAATTACCACCCTGAGGTTGAAGATGAATGGCATCGGCAAGGATCAGAGATGAAAATAGGAGATATTTAATGTCTGCCTTTACTGCGAGGTCGTAGAGCTGACAACTGTATACATCATGTCAAGTAATAGTAACAGATGATTCATGGATTCTCCTGGGGTGAAATATTCCGAAGGTAAACTAGACCCTTATTCGGATCTCTGGGCGGGTACTCCTTCAGGCGGCTCCAATAACACGATTAAGAAAGACCTTAGAATAGGAAGGTAGGAACTACGAAAGTTATACCAAACGGACGCTCTTCAGGTGGCGGTACGCGAGACCGAGAAGTACGAGCTAGACATATTAGCGATACAAGAAGTTCGGTGGAAGGGTCAAGATAGCATCCGAAAGAGAAAGTACACTTTCTACTACGAGGGAACACAGTCTCACGATTTCGGAAAAGGATTCCTCATTAAGAAAAGTATCCTTCAGGCGGTTCAGAAAGTAGAGTTCGTAAACGAAAAACTATCGTACGTTACGATACGTACTCGATGGGGCAACACGGATTTAATAAATATCTATGGTCTGATCAAGGTGGGTAATTATAACGCTAAAGATATATTGTACGATGAACTAGAAAGGCTGTTTGACGATTACAGAAGTATAATTTAAAAATTGTGTTGTGTCATTTCAAAGTAAAGGTAGGGAGAGATGAAAAATATAGACCTACTATAGGCAAATACACCCTTCACGAAAAGACCAACAACAATGGAGAAAGACTGATTTCGAAACAGCTACTGGTAAGGAGAACGTACTTTGAACACAAAGACATACACAAGTACACATGGGTATCTCCGGAAGATAAAACACTCAACCAGACAAATCACGTATTAGTAGATAGACGAAGACACACCAACAAAATGGACGTTAGATCGTACAGAGGAGCGGAAGGTGCTACAAACCATCAATTAGTGATCACAAAAGTAAGAGTAAAGTTATGCTCGCGAACAGAGATAGCAAGGGATCAAAACAAATACAATTCGAAGTTAAACGATTAAATAATCCGAGCATGAAAGCAGATTATCGACTCGAACTCTCAAACAGGTTCGAAATTTTATCCGACATGAGTAATAGTAATGATGATATAATTAATGAAAATGATGTAAATAAGATGTAGGAGGCAATTCGTGAAACAATTAAGAGCGCAGCGAAGGAACGTGTAGGTGAGAAGAAACAGCAGAAAAACAAACACTGGTTTGATGTGAAGAATGCCTTAAGCTTCATGAAATACGAAAACAAGCCAGGCAACGATGTCTAACCAATGAAAACGAATCAAATACCAACCACAATAGTAACGCGAAACGAAACGCCACACTCGGGTTCAGAAACAAAAAGCGAGAATATCTGACGCAGAAGATTCAGGAGATAGAGGAAAACGGCAAGACAAATCACATACGAGATCTATACAAAAGGGTAAACTCATTAAGAAAAGGTTACCAGCCGAGGCTAGGAATGATTAGAAATGAACGTGGAGATCTTCAGGGTCCGACTAAAATCGTCGATGTGTGGAAAAGTAATTTCGATAAAATTGTTACTGTACACAACGGGCAACAAACAGAGGAATTTGAAGAACCGTGGATTCTTTAACCTAGCAAGATTGAGATTAAAATGTCCGTAAAAAAAATGAAAAAATTCAAATCACCAGCAGTAGACAACATTCCAGTAGAATTAATTAAAGCGGGAGGAACGGCACTAATCAAGGAACTACATAAATTGATAAGTGCTATATAGAGAAAGGAGGTACTCCCAAAGGAATGGAAAACTTCAATAATAGTTCCGATTTACCAAAAGGCGATAAAATTGGACTGTAATAATTACTGCGGAATCTCGTTACTTCCAACCTGTTACAAGGTATTAAGTAACATTATGTTAACACGCCCAAGTGTATACGTAGATGAAATAATAGGAGATCACCAATGTGGATTTAGAAGAAATAGATGCACGTTGGACCAAATTTTCGCCTTGAGACAAATTTTATAGAAAAAATGGGAATACAATGGGACGGTTCACCAGCATTTCATTGATTTAAAAAAAACATATGATTGTATCAAAAGGGAAAAGTTATACAGTATGATAATACGATTTGGAATTACGAAGAAACTTGTTCAACTATTGAAGATATCTCTCAGCGACCCCATAAGCATTGTACGTATAGGTAATTCACTGTGCAACAAATTTTCAACTTTTAGTTCTTTCCTGATAAATTTGATGCAAGTATCATAGTATCAGTGTGACTGATCACTGCAGTGACATCAGTTTCTTTTCTATCAGGCTTAGATTTTGACAAATAAGCAAACAAATAATGTGACATTCAAGTGGCAGAAATGTAATTAGATAAATATAGCAGTGACTTGTATGGGCATGTGGCTAATGCCAAATCATGTGTAGAGTGAATGTTATTGAGGTAAGTGTGCCCCTCACCAATCTATAAGATTATCAGCACATGACTTACAGCACAACTGAAGGGCACACGGAAAGAAGGGGCTCATTGCAGTTTCAACAGAACTTAAATTCCTAACACCATCTGTTGCTCTTCAGTGGTACTTTCAGATGAACTAGCTACTTGGCGAGGGAATGTATAATATTTTTACAGAGTAAATGAGTAAAGAGAATAAGTGTTAACAAGAACCTGCATATGAATGTTTAAAACGCTTCTCCTGAAGCCCTGAAGAAGCATGAGCCCCTTCTTTTCCTGTACCCTTCAGCTGTTGAACCTTGGTTTTGTCTCTATCAACCTTACAAGAAACCTGTCAATAAGATTATAAAGAAATTTACCTCTACAATTCACTAGGAGAATCAAAGTCATACTGAAAGGCCTTACACAAAAATTAGCTGTCCACTTCAATTGAAAGGTCCCGAGATAGGAACTTGATATTCTTACACTAATATTTAGTGCGAAGTGTACAAAAGGTTTATTTTATGATGCATTTTTAAAAAGTCACTTCTGCTTCATTTCCGGCATGGAATAACACATTATCGAGTTGTATCATCTCCTCTGACAACATAGAACTTCATCTCTACACTCCAGTGCTGCATACTCCACGTGGGGGAGTTCCCCTATATCTCCCAATTGCCCCCTTTTTCTAATCTGTACCCGTTTTCTTTTTTCAAAATTGAAGGCTAGTACTGAAAAAGAAATATTTTCGAACTCAGCAGACAAAACACTTCTAGGAACAGCCACTAGCTCTCAGGAAAGAAAATCTGTGTAGCACAGTGATGTGAGATAGTTTCAAGATTCGCAACGGATTGAAACAAGACGATGCCTCGTCACCACTACTGTTAACTTTGTGTTGGAACACGCGATTTTAAAAATTAAAGGGAACAAAAAGGGACTATCTTTGAATACTTTGAATCAATTGTTCGTATACGCGGATGCGTGCCAACTAACATGCCTTCGCGTACCACACGTGGTACGCGTATCACAATTTGAAACCTCTGATCTAATTTAAACGGTGTGTGTTACATAATGTATAAGTTTTGAATTATATTCATTGTCCCAACATGGCAAATGGTGTAAATGGAAAATGAATGAGATATACCAAAGTTCAATACGCTGATCCATGATACAAGAGTACGGCAAAGAATTTAGACAGGCATATACTGTATTCCAAACGAGAACGTAATCCACCGAGAACTAGAACTATTGGATTGCTCAGATTTTCCTCGAGCCCAAGCATAGTAAGCATAGCCATTTTTTGACCACTGACTAACTTTAGATCATAAGGGAGGAAACAATTACTTTAACTTCAGGACAAGAAATTAACTTTAGAACATTGCACGTAAGCAAAAAGAGCAATCGAGTAATAAAGCGTTTTCTGGACACTCATGATGTGAGGAGCTCTACAAATTATGGATCTAAACACAATCAGAATGTGAGAAGATTGGGGAGAGAGCCAAAAAGATATTCGTGATAACAATTCTTGCTTTTGTATTAGGAAGGATTATCTGATAATTTTCTTTCTTGCAACGTTTGGGTTTTTATTTAACCATTCAAATTTGAGAGAAAAAAATATTTGATTAGTATTTTGATGGAACAAATACAAATACAGAGTAACAAATCCGTGATCTACTGGAGATCAATATTAGACAAACTAGAGGTATGTTATTTTTATTGCAAATTAATGAATACTCTGTAATTATAAACGAAAGTAATATTTTCGTAACTACATTCGAGGTCATTTCCAAACGAGTCCTCTTAAAATAAAATTGAGATTGAGATATTGTTATTGTTGAGCTTAATTTATCATTTTCTAATGCATTAGTAAAATTTTGCAATTCCAAACAGTATCCGAAAATATTTAATTTTTGTAAGGAATTATATCATAGAATCATAATTAACAGTAAAAGTTGTATATATTGTTTACCTTTTCCAGTATCCTTTTGTAAGAAGGGAGCATAGTGATAAACTCTCCAACTTTGAAAGGTATTCAGAGCGGCACAATGGCTCTACGTTTGAAAATAAGAAGTGTTTTTTTTGTCAATTTCCCAACATTAATGGCGCTTGCACAAGCATTTCTTTGAAAATGAATACCTGATTTGCGAAATTCTACGTAATATAATTAATGTAAGAGCGACAGATGGCACTAACTAACGCCCAAAACTAAATTTAACCAAACACGAACGTAAAAACATTGAGCTCTGTGCAGGAGTAACAAAATTTATAAAGAAAAATATTTCTACCTTATTGTGTCTACAACAGATTTCTTTATTGTTAACTTTTCTTAATCGGATGTGTTATTTTCGAAGTTATGGAACTAGTAAACCAGTTTCTCCTCTCAAATACCAATTACAATTCACACAATTAACTAGATTCACATGATTAGTTGCATTCTTAATTATGAATACACAATGTATGACAGTTGTAATGGGATATGAATATTAACAACTTGATAGATCTTGGCAATTGAGTTTCATTAGCAATTAGCAGAACAAAGTTCATTACTAATAATTGTGGAAACGAGTTTCAGATTTTAGTGTTGCCTTGTAATGTACAGTGAACGTTTTCCACCGATTTGTATTATCATGTTTATTGACAAGTTAAATTTTACTCCATTGTGATCTGCTAGTGAAACTAAGCAGGGATACGAGGCGTGATTTTTAAGTAAGCCGTTTTGAAATTTAAAAAAAGTATACTTCTCTGAACAATTTTATTTTTACATGATAGCTTGTACCTTAATCTAATTTTCCACATAATTTCCACCAATATTAAGGTACTTATCGTATCATACAACCAGCATTTGAATCCCATCCTCATAGAAGTCTGCCACCTGATTTGACAACCACTACAACACAGTCGTTCTGACCTCATTATCATTGTCGTGGAGCTTACCACCCAGATCCTTTTTCAATTGCAGGAACATCTTGTATTCACTGGGTGCTAGGTCGGGAGTGTACGGCTGGTGATCAAGTTGTTCCCAACGAAATTATGTTATTAGATCTTGAGTTTGATTATCTGCGTGTGCACGGGCATTGTCATGAAGCAAAACGATCCCCTTATTCAGCATGCCACGCCTTTTGTTTTGGATTGCACTTCGCAGTTTTTTTCAAGGTCTCATAATACAGCGTTGAATTTATTGTGTCACCACGAGGCTAAAAATGCACAAGCAACGCCCTCTTCCTGTCCCGAAACACAATATACATGATTTTATTGGCTGAAATTGTTTGTTTGAATTTCAGTTTCTTGGGTGATGTTGAGTGCCGCCATTCCATGTATTGGTGCTGCGATTTCGGTATAACGTAAGCCACCCATGTATCGTGCGTGGCCTGTGTCAATTTGGCTTAACATCAGACAACGACAGAATCTTAAAACGTCTGTTTTCTTAAATTTTTTGGTCGACTTTCTGCACCAAATCTTAAGTAATGACAAAAGAT
The DNA here is from genome assembly GCA_022664845.1 of Lepisma saccharinum. Taxonomy (NCBI): domain Eukaryota; kingdom Metazoa; phylum Arthropoda; class Insecta; order Zygentoma; family Lepismatidae; genus Lepisma; species Lepisma saccharinum. Next base: position 41,411 of record JAGDQP010015573.1, read on the forward strand.
CGCCCACTTCGTTCATCATCGTGAACATTCATGCGGACATCTTTAAAAGCTCTAACCCATTTCGGTACAATTCCATCCTCCATAATGTTCTCTCCATGCAATTCAATGATCTTACGATGAATTTTAATCGCTTTTACGCCTTTAGCACTAAAAAAAACGAATCACATCACACATTTCACAGTCGGCAGGATTCTCAGCTCACGGAGTCATTTTCATTAGTCACAATCAAACGTAAATACGGTCGAATGTTTCCATAGTGGCTTGCTAACAGAAGTAGGTACTCAGCGCGTAATGCCGATCGCAGCGGCCGAATTGCGAAACGGTACTTATTAAAAAAAAAAATAGGCCTCGTAAATCAGCTTGAAAATACCGGGATATCTCATAAGTGATTACGTATATACGACGACCGCTGCAGTGACGTATCTGACGAACGAATACTGAAGTAAATGACACGTTTCATACCTGAGTAATGTAGGGAAATTAATTGTGCACCAGTGTGTAAAAAGAGAATGGTCTACACCATGTTTTAGAAGTGTAGCTTGTATTTGATCATGGTGGCGGCGGAGGGCCACATACGCAATGTCGTGCTGCATGAATTTCACCAGGACATCCAGCCAGCGCAGCGGCACGAAACATCAATGTCGTATATGATCAGAGTGCTGTGTATATGCGAAAGTTCCTGAAGTGGTTCGAGAGGTTTCAGTCTGGGGACACCAGCCTAACCGATAACCCACGAAATGGGAAACCTGTAAAGCTGAACAACGATGCCCTGCAATCAGCGGTTCAAGTAAATACAATGCAAACAGGCCAGCAAACTCCATGTTACCCAGTCCATCGTTCATCATCATTTGCATGACTTTTGGTAAGTGTCGAAACTCGAAAAATAGGTACCTCATGCGTTAACGCCTCAAGAGAAACAACATTTTGCCACATAATGGTAACAAGGGATGAAAAATGGACCCTCTACCGTAACATTAGATGCAAA